>CM042689.1:139766051-139966051 GCA_023614405.1 Avena insularis | reverse complement strand
GGGACATACTCCATGTCCGTGTGCTTCCTGTCATAATTGCTCTTCTGGCGACTTTGAGCAATCTTCAGATTTTCAAGAATGATGTGAACCTTCTCCTCCGCTTGAGTTACAATGTCGGGGCCAAACAATATTCTTTCTCCTGCACCCGACCAACCAATCGGAGTTCTGCATTTGCGACCATAGAGAGCCTCAAATGGTGCCATCTTTAGGCTTTTCTGGAAGCTATTGTTGTAAGATAATTCAGCATAAGGAAGACATTCTTCCCACTTCATGCCAAAAGAGATGACGCAAGCACGGAGCATATCCTCCAGAATCTGATTGATCCTTTCAACTTGTCCTTGCGACTGAGGGTGGTAAGCTGTGCTGAAGTTCAATTTTTAAATAACTTTTCAAATATAATTCCAAATTAAACATGTAAGATATGTTTTGAAAGCAGAAAAATGTGAGGATTTCAAATATGCCATCCAAAATAAATTTTGAACACTTTAATTTTCGAGTTGATTAAAATTACAAATAAAATGCCCTTTTCCTTAATTAATTAATAACTTTTGTTTTATAACTCCAAATTTGACAAATAATATGTCTAAAACGATCAGCTCGACGAGACCTTTCTGTTTATGCATTCCATGTTCTGTTTTTCAGCATGCATAATATAAATATAAAGTTTACAGCAACTTATTTGAGAATAAAAGGTGACTAAAACTCCATAAAATGCCTTATTCTTGTATTCCACACCTCACCCATGCCATGCTACTTCATTGCCATGCAAATTGTGCATCATTCATCATGGCATGATTGTTTGCTTGTCGCATTTTAATCATATGCTTGTGCACTTTATTTATGTTGGCCCTTGTGAAGGGTTTCGCGGCATAGTAAATCAAAATTTTCTACGGAAGCGAACAGAGGGAAAGCCAAGATCTAATCTAGGAGATGCAAACAACGAGAGAGATTGGATTAGATCTTCATACCCTTGAAGATTCGCTGCGGAACGTTCATTTAACGTGGGTGATGTAGTCGTACTCGCTTCTCCTCCTCGCGATCCGATCCGATCTAGCACCACAAGTGGCGGTGCCTCCGTGAGATGCACACGTGCAGCACCTCGACGTCTCCTCCTTCCTTGGACCATCAAGTATGGTGGAGAGATGGATTGGATCTACAACACGACGGCGTGGTGTATATGGTGGAGAATTTCTGTAGCAGGGCTTCGCCTACAAACAGTCGGGAGGGAGAGAGGAGGGCAGCAGGGCAACTAGGGTTTGGAGGAAGGTGTTGGGGGAGGGGGCGCCCTAGCCCTCTATATATAGAGGGGGAGGCGGCCAGCCCTAGCCCTCCTCCAAGCCTTGGGCATGCCAAGGGATACGGAGGAGTGGGGGGGGGCTAGGACTCTATCTCTAGTTTAAACGATTTAAACTTTCCCTTATCTAGAAACCCTATCTCTAATTTAAACGAGTTTAAACTTATCTAGGATCGGCTGGGCCCTATGGGTCCTTGTGCCCCTGGCCCAATGCGGCCAGAACACTCCCTTATAGGTCCATGCCCCCTCCCGGAAGGTGGGGCCACGTTGGTCCCCTTCCGGAAGGTTCTAGAAGCTTCCGGTACAATACCGATTAACCCGGAACAATTCCGAACTCCAAAACTGCCGCCTTATATGAATCTTATTCTCCGGACCATTCCGAACCTCTCGTGATATCTCGGATCCCATCCGAGACTCAACAAAATTCATAAACCAATTATCCAATCTATCCTAGCGCCGAGACACGTTAAGTGTGTGACCTCGGTTCGAGAATATGCGCATATGATCTTCTATCAATAATCAACAGCGGGGTCTGGGCACCCATATTGACTCCTACACATTCATCGATGATCATATCGGATGAACCACGATGCCAGGATTCAATCAATCCCATATATATATTCTCTTCGTCTCGCGATATTTTACTTGCCCGAGATTCGATCGTCGGTATCGTCATACCTAGTTCAATCTCGTTCACAGCAAGTACTTTACTCGTTCCGTAATCCGATATCACTTTGTGATTAACTCCTTAACCACATGCTTGCAAGCGGTGTTGATATCGATTACCGAGTGGGCCCGAAGCATATCTCTCCGACTTGGGAGGGACAAATCCCATCTCGATACATACAACCCAACAGATACTTTCCGATCACCTGAGAGACACCTTTATGATCACCCTCTCATAGGATGACGTTTGATGACCTCAAAGCTTTCTTCCGATACCAGGGAGTTGTATTATCTCATGGTCTAAGGAATACAATATTTGACATGAGAAAAGCTTCGCAAAGACGAACACGATGACACGATCTAATTGCTTCGCTTAGTTTGGGTCTATCCACCATATCATTCTCCAATGATATGATCTCATTATCAATTGACAACTCATGTCTATGGTTAGGAAACCTTAACCATCATTGATCAATGAGCTAGTCCATAGAGGCGTACTAGGGACACGGTGTTGTTCACAAACCACACAAGTATTAAAGTTTCCCCTTAATACAATTCTAGCATGAAATATAAACTTTATCATGAACAAGAATTATAATAATAACATCTTTATTATTGCCTCTAGGGCATAATTCCAACAGTCTCCCACTTGCACTATAGTCAATAATCTAGTTTACATCCGCAACAATCTCACACCCATGGCATCGAGGTGCTGATCATGTTTTACACGTGGAAGAGGTTTAGTCAATGGATCTGCGACATTCGATCTGTATGTACTTTGCTAATCTTCGATCTCCATCTCGCTATATAATCTCGGATTATATGAAACTTATGTTGATATGCTTGGTCTTTGGATGATATCTTGGTTCCTTAGCGAGTTATGGCGCCGGTGTTGTCACACAATATCTCCAAAGTGGGTCCAATGCACTTGGAACCACGCCAAGCTCAAAGGATGAAGTTTCTGATCCAAACTCCTTCACTTGACGCTTCGGCAGCCATGTATTCCGCTTTCATCAGAGATCCCGCGATCACGCTTTGTTTGCAGCTTCTCCACTCACAGCTCCTCCATTCAAAATATACAAGTATCCCGTCTGAGATTTACAATCATCCTTGTCGGTGTCGAAACTAGCATCGACGTAACCTTTACGACGAGCCGTTCATCACCCCATAGACTAAGAACATTTCTTTAGTCCTATTTAGGTACCTTAGGATGTTCTTCACGGCTGTCCAAAGGTTCCACTCGATCACTTTGATATCTCGTCGTCAAACTAAGAGCATTGGACACATCGGTCTAGTACACAAGATGACATACATGATGGAACCTATGGCCGAGGCATAAGGCACTTTGCTCATAGCTTCCCTATCATTTACCGTAGCTGGACACCGAGCCTTGCTCAATATCTTACTCGACAATATAGGCATTGAACCTTTCAATGCCTTATCCATTCTGAACCTTTTCAGAACTTTGTCTAGGTATGTACTCTGGCTTAAAGCTATCAGGCGTCTTTGTCTATCTCTATAGATTTTGATGCCCAATATATAAGCAGCTTCACCTAGGTCTTTCATTGAAAAACACTTGTTCAAATAACTCTTCACATCGTTAAGCATATTGATGTCATTTCCAATAATCAATATGTCATCCACATATAGTACCAGAAACGTCACCGAGCTCCCACTCACTTTCTTGTAGATGCAAGCTTCGTAGCAATTTGGAACAAATCCAAAGCTCTTGATCACTTGATCAAAACGAAGGTTCCAACTCCGAGATGCTTGCTTCAGTCCATAAATGGAACGCTGAAGTTTGCATACTTTATCAGCATCCTTAGGATCGACAAAACCTTCGGGTTGCATCATATACAACTCTTCATCAATGTTGCCATTGAGGAAAGCAGTCTTGACATCCATTTGCCATATTTCATAATCATGAAACGCGGCAATTGCTAATAAAATCCGAAAGGACGTAACATTGCTACGGGAGAGAAAGTCTCATCGTAGTCAACACCTTGAACTTGTCGAAAACCTTTCGCAACAAGCCGTGCTTTATAGACGGTAACATTACCATCCGCGTCCGTTTTCTTCTTGAAGATCCATTTGCACTCAACGGCCTTTCGGTCGCTAGGAGGGTCCACCAAAGTCCATACTTGGTTTTCGCTCATGGATCCCAATTCGGATTTCATGGCTTCTAGCCATTTCTCAGAGTCTGGGCTCATCATCGCTTCCTCATAGTTCGTAGGTTTGGCTTCTTCTACTAACAAGACAGCCAAGACAGGGTTGTCGTACCACTCAGGAGGGGCACGCGACCTTGTCGACCTGCGACGTTCAGTAGCAGCATCGTCCGAAGCTTCATGATCCTTGTCATTAGCTTCCTCTATTGTTGGTGCAAAGTGCTTTGGAACAATTTCAGGTGCTGCGCTACTCTCCAATTCAAGAGAAGGTTCAATAACCTCGTCTAGCTCTACTTTCCTCCCACTCACTTCTTTCAAGAGAAACTCCTTCTCAAGAAAGGAACCGTTCTTTGCGACAAACACTTTGTCTTCGGTTCTGTGATAGAAGGTATACCCGATAGTTTCCTTAGGGTATCCTATGAAGACGCATTTCTCCGCTTTGGGTTCGAGCTTGTCCGGCATCAACTTCTTGACGTAAGCTTCGCATCCCAAAACTTTAAGAAACGACAACTTAGGTTTAGAACCAAACCACAGTTCATACGGTGTCGTCTCAACGGATTTAGATGGAGCCCTATTTAAAGTGAATGCAGCGGTTTCTAATGCATAACCCCAAAATGATAACGGCAAATCAGTAAGAGACATCATCGATCGGACCATATCTAATAGGGTTCGATTCCGCTTCAGACACACCATTGCGCGTGGTGTTCCGGTGGCGTGAGTTGTGAAACGATTCCACTTGCTTTGAGACGCGTGACAAAATCATAACTCAAATATTCGCCCCACGATCGGATCGTAGAAACTTAATCTTCATTACGATGGTTCTCCACTTCATTCTGAAATTCTTTGAACTTTTCAAACGTTTCAGATTTATGTTTCATTCAATAGATATACCCATATCTACTTAAGTCATTGGTAAAAGTGAGAAAATAGCGATATCCACCGCGCGTCGAAACACTCATCGGTCCGCATACATCAGTATGTATGATTTCCAACAAGTCCGTTGCTCGCTCCATCATACCGGAGAACGGGGTTTTGATCATCTTGCCCATGAGGCATGGTTCGCATGTGTCAAATGATTCAAAATCAAGAGACTCCAAAAGTCCATCGAATGGAGTTTCTTCGCGCTTTACACCAATATGACCTAGACGACAAGCACAAATAAGTAGTATTATCACTATCTACTTTGCATCTCTTAGCCTCAATGTTATGGATGTGTGTTTCATCCCTTTCGAGATTTAGAAGAAATAAACCATTCACAAGAGGTGCATGACCATAAAAGATGTTACTCACATAAATAGAACAACCATTATTCTCCGATTTAAATGAATAACCGTCTTGCAATAAACACGATCCAGAAATAATGTTCATGCTCAACGCAGCACATAATAACATTTATTAAGGTTTAAAACTAATCAAGGTAAAACTAAGGAGAGCGTCGACGGCCATCACATCAACTCTTGATCCGCTGCAACGCCGCATCGTCACCTCATCCTCGCAAGCCGTCTATTCCGTAGCTCTTGTTTTGAGTTACAAATATTAGCAACCGAACCAAGATCAAATACCCGGGCACTACAACAAGGGCTAGTAAGGAAAACATCAATAACATGTATATCAAATATACCTTTGATGGTGCCAGCCTTCTTGTCCTAAGTACTTGGACGGTTGCACTTCCAAAGGACCCTTGTCCTTGCAATAGAAGCACTCAAGGTCCGCTTAGGTCCAGACTTGAGCTTCTTCTCAGAGGGCAACGCGCTTCGCCGCTTTTCTTGAAGGGCTTCTTTGCACCTTTACCTTTCTTAAAGGAGGGCTTGTTGACCATCAACACATGATTATCCTTCTTGATGTCCACCTCCGCAGCCTTCAGCTTTGCGAAGAGCTCGGTGATCGTATCGATGGAACCAATCTGATTATGAGTCACTACAAAACTTTTGTAGCTGGGAGGAGTGATTGCGTAACCCACAATCTTGAGCTCCTCCGAATCTTGGTCAAGTTGCTCAAGGCGTTGAGTGTAGCCCGACATCTTAATGGCGTGCTCACTAACGGAACTCCCTTCCTCCATCTTGCGGTTAAAGAACTTCGAGATCTCATATCTCTCGAGCGGCCTGAGTCAAACATGGTTTTCAGCTCCTCGAGAATCTCAAAGGGCCGGGATAGTTTTCAAAACGATTTTGAAGTTCCGTTCCATAGCAAACAACATGGTGCTCTTAATCACACCATAATCATCTTTATGCCGATCGATAGACAGCTTTCTCATAAGCCGTAGCGCAGTTAGGGGGTTACCTAACGCTTTCTCAAGGACATAGTCCTTTGTCCGCGAACGTAATGATTCTTAGATTGCGGAACCAGTTGGTGAAGTTAGACCCATTGTTTCTAAGCTTTTCTTTCTCAGCAAAAACGTTGAAGTTGAAGTTGGACTTGGCCATGTGATCTACAGTATTTGCAACTACAATTTAGACTATGTTCATGATAAATAGTTCAACTTAATCAAATTACTAGATGAACTCCCACTAAATTCAACATCCCTCAAGTTGTTTAGTGAACACGATCCAAATTCACCACACCTAATCCGATCATCACGAGAAGAGATGTGGTTTCAATGGTGGACAACAAAGTGTCGATCATATCATTCATATGACTCATGCTTAACCTTTCGGTTCTTGTGTTCCGAGGCCATGTCCGACATGCTAGGCTCGTCAAGTTAGACCCAAGTATTTCCGCGTGTGCAAAACTGGCTTGCACCCGTTGTATGTGAGCGTAGAGTCTATAGCACCCGATCATCACGTGATGCTTGGACACAACGAACTTTCGCAACGGTGCATACTTGGGGAGAACACAGTTTTTATCTTGATCTTTAAGTGAGGAATCATCTTATAATGCTACCGTCGCGATCTAAGCATAATAAGATACATAAAAGGATAAACATCACATGCATATAACTTTATGTGACATGGTATAGCCAATCTTCGCGCAATGATCTCCATCTTGTGCGTTCCGGCATGATCTCCATCACTCCACCATGATTGCCTCCACCACGAATAGCAACTACAACTATTGCTAACTACTTAGGGATAAAGTAAAGCTATTACATGGCGTATAAGAAGTTGACTCGCAGGTCATACACAATTATAAAGACAACCATATGGCTCCTGCCGGTTGTTTACTCATCGACATGCAAGTCGTGAAACATTACAAAACATGATCATTGCATACAATATACACATCACATCTTGGGCCATACCATATCACAGAAAACACTCCCTGCAAAAACAAGTTAGACGCCTCTACTTTGTTGTTGCATGTTTTACGTGGCTCATGGGAGTAGATGCTAAGAACGATTCTTACCTACGGAAAGCCACAACGGTGATATTATGGTTGCCAAACTCCGGTGTTAATCCCATGACAACTGTAGTGAGAGAAACTGACATCCACCAGCCGCATGTGTGGTACAAGCCACACGTCAAGTGCGGAGCCGGTCTCGCGAACGACGTCGGGTAAGGTTGGCCTGGACCGCTTCAATCTCACTATCCTGCGCCCATAAGAAGAACACAAACAAGAGGCTTGCAACAGAAAACATCAACGCCCGCAACAACCATGTTGCGTTCTACTCGTGAAACACATCTACGCATAGCCACTGAAGGGTTTCGCGGCATAGTAAATCAAAATTTTCTACGGAAGCGAACAGAGGGAAAGCCAAGATCTAATCTAGGAGATGCAAACAACGAGAGAGATTGGATTAGATCTTCATACCCTTGAAGATTACACAGCGTTAAACGGAACGTGGGTGATGTAGTCGTACTCGCTTCTCCTCCTCGTGATCCGATCCGATCTAGCACCACAAGTGGCGGTGCCTCCGTGAGATGCACACGTGCAGCACCTCGACGTCTCCTCCTTCCTTGGACCATCAAGTATGGTGGAGAGATGGATTGGATCTACAACACGACGGCGTGGTGTATATGGTGGAGAATTTCTGTAGCAGGGCTTCGCCTACAAACAGTCGGGAGGGAGAGAGGAGGGCAGCAGGGCAACTAGGGTTTGGAGGAAGGTGTTGGGGGAGGGGGCGCCCTAGCCCTCTATATATAGAGGGGGAGGAGGCGGCCAGCCCTAGCCCCTCCTCCAAGCCTTGGGCCGGCGGCCAAGGGATAAGGAGGAGTGGGGGGGGGGCTAGGACTCTATCTCTAGTTTAAACGATTTAAACTTTCCCTTATCTAGAAACCCTATCTCTAATTTAAACGAGTTTAAACTTATCTAGGATCGGCTGGGCCCTATGGGGCCTTGTGCCCCTGGCCCAATGCGGCCAGAACACTCCCTTATAGGTCCATGCCCCCTCCCAGAAGGTGGGGCCACGTTGGTCCCCTTCTGGAAGGTTCTAGAAGCTTCCGGTACAATACCGATTAACCCGGAACAATTCCGAACTCCAAAAACTGCACTGCCTTATATGAATCTTATTCTCCGGACCATTCCGGAACCTCTCGTGATATCCCGGATCCCACCCGAGACTCCGAACAAAAATTCATAAACCAATTATCCAATCTATCCTAGCGTCGAGACACGTTAAGTGTGTGACCCTGCGGGTTCGAGAATATGCAGACATGATCTTCTATCAATAATCAACAGCGGGGTCTGGGCACCCATATTGACTCCTACACATTCATCGATGATCATATCGGATGAACCACGATGCCAGGATTCAATCAATCCCATATATATATTCTCTTCGTCTCGCGATATTTTACTTGCCCGAGATTCGATCGTCGGTATCGTCATACCTAGTTCAATCTCGTTCACAGCAAGTACTTTACTGCTCGTAATCCGATATCACTTTGTGATTAACTCCTTAACCACATGCTTGCAAGCGGTGTTGATATCGACACGAAAGTGGGCCCAAGCATATCTCTCCGACTTGGGAGGGACAAATCCCATCTCGATACATACAACCCAACAGATACTTTCCGATCACCTGAGAGACACCTTTATGATCACCCTCTCATAGGATGACGTTTGATGACCTCAAAGCTTTCTTCCGATACCAGGGAGTTGTATTATCTCATGGTCTAAGGAATACAATATTTGACATGAGAAAAGCTTCGCAAAGACGAACACGATGACACGATCTAATTGCTTCGCTTAGTTTGGGTCTTTCCACCATATCATTCTCCAATGATATGATCTCATTATCAATTGACAACTCATGTCTATGGTTAGGAAACCTTAACCATCATTGATCAATGAGCTAGTCCATAGAGGCGTACTAGGGACACGGTGTTGTTCACAAACCACACAAGTATTAAAGTTTCCGCTTAATACAATTCTAGCATGGAATATAAACTTTATCATGAACAAGAATTATAATAATAACATCTTTATTATTGCCTCTAGGGCATAATTCCAACACCTTGTTTGTTTGGTTCTTCTTCGAATAGACGCTGAGCAGGGGATATATCAAGAAACCCAGGAGCACTACCCAGATCCGTCCCTCGCTTCAATCGAAATGTGCAAGCACTATCACATGCTTGCATACATATAGTACCTATTGCCTCTATCTTATTCTTGCATCATTGAGTCGTGTTTGCATTAAACTGAATCCCAAGTACTGCATAGCCTTTACTTTTAAACCCCACCGAAGCTTGTTCCTCCATCCCATGAGCCATTACTACAGGAGTTGTTTGAGCCATGCGGGTCGTAGAACAGCATGTGTAGGGTATGTGAGAGTCTGATGGATAACGAGGTACCTAAACAACTTAACCTGAGTAGTAATGGGATAACTAATGAAAGTGGCACCGGTGAGCAATATCTGCTATTTGGTTTTTCATGCTCACTTGTGTCCCGTAGGACCCCGAGTACTTGATTCCTGTTCCTTGAATATTCGCGCTATCCACATCCGGGAGGCCTATGGACCCCCCTGAGCCAGAGCTAGATTCATTCTTATTTCTTGGGGCCACAAAGTAGTTTGGGGCTTTATTACTATCCTGTACTTATGCCATGCTTTACTGCTTTATTTAAGATTGTGCGAGGAGCACAGATTGCTTTTGGAGGCGGAGTTTCGCGGTATCGACAAGCCCACCACACTTTCGGGTTCCCGGTCGTTTACTGACCAGACGCAAACCTTGAGTCCGTCTCGAGCCGCCAACTTCGCTATGGTAGCTTAATGGGGTGGCCCCCTGAAATATTTCTGAATCCTGTGATCGCTTTGTCGTGAATGCCTCGTTGGGTTTTGATTTGGTTTTTCCGAGGTTGATCGAGTGTGTGTTGCTATTTGTGCACCCCTGCAGGGTAAAACTTTCTGAAAGCCGTGTCCGCGGTTATGGACGACTTGGAGCACAGTTTCTCGATCATAGACAAGTATAACTAAAGTACCGCTTTTAATTTGACTAAGTACCTGACTAGTAAATAGTGCAACACTCATGGAATGGATAATAAAACTGCCAACGGATGGGGGGTTGTTCGTCCGCTTCCTCGTTGGTAAGCGAGGAGGAGGATGGATCTGTTAATATTACTGTTATAACTATTGTTATTAATTCACGGACATTCGTCTATCTTTGGTTAGGCGGATGGTTAGCGAGTATCTATAGAATTGTTAGGTATTATCTTTTGCTGCAATTGCGTCACCCCAGGTTCTGTCCCCTTTAGAGGCATAAAGACTTCGAAAATTACCCTAGGGTCTCACACGATAAATTGTTTGGTTCAGATGAACAGGTAAACGCGCAAGACGGATACTGGGTGGAGGAGACGGACGATGTGGGCAACGATCACTTGGTGTAGAGATTCCGGGAACGGGGATCCGTGAGATCTGTGGCTGGGATGTGTTTATTTATGGGGCATCTTATGCCGATTTGCTTCTTATCCGTACTCGGATCTTGTTTTCCGCTTCCGCCTGATACTCTGATGTTTGATGTATAAGGAGATAGCCTAAACTATTATATCTATCTAGGACATTTGGATCTTGCCGTATGGCGTTGCAATATTTCTATTTCTTTTAGATGGAATGGCTCTGAGAACTATTGTATGGTGGCTTGCATACATACTCATTTGTGTATGTAGTTGATCCCTTCGCCTGCCGATTACGCCGCTCGTTCTTGTCCCGATGTTTGGAAATGGTTAGTACGGCCGAAAGGTCTACCTGTGAGTGGCATTTGGGCCCCACCGTACTATTTTAACCATTTCCGCTCATCCAGGCTTGTAACTAAGAGCGTAATTCACCGAGGTAGTTACAATTGGAGTTTTAGTCACCTTTTATTCTCCAATAAGTTGCTGTAAACTTTATATTTATATTATGCATGCTGCAAAACAGAACATGGAATGCATAAACAGAAAGGTCTCGTCGAGCTGATCGTTTTAGACATATTATTTGTCAAATTTGGAGTTATAAAACAAAAGTTATTAATTAATTAAGGAAAAGGGCATTTTATTTGTAATTTTAATCAACTCGAAAATTAAAGTGTTCAAAATATATTTTGGATGGCATATTTGAAATCCTCACATTTTTCTGCTTTCAAAACAAATCTTACATGTTTAATTTGGAATTATATTTGAAAAGTTATTTAAAAACAGATTTGAATTTTGAATTTAAAATAGTTTTGAAAAGGTTTAATTAAAAGAGAAAACAGGATAAACTTTTATTACTCAGGCAAAACTAGCCACGGTCACTGACGGGTGGGACCGATGCTGACTTGGCGAAACGGCGCGCAGGAAACCTTCTGTCACCGCGGGCTAATCTAGTCATGAAGAATCGACCAGCAGGCCCGTCAGCGAGCGACCCAGCGCCGATGGTTGGGCCGACGGTGACACGCGCGAACCTGGGGACTGCGGGTGGAAAGCATAAAGTAGAGGTGCCTTTTTATAAAACCGCCTGCAGGCAGGTGGTGGGCGGGGCGGGTTGAGGAAAACAAAACGGAAGGGGGGTTTTCTGAGAAAACGCCACGCGGTACTGTTTTTCTTCCTGGGTTTGTCTGAAGACGCGAATCTAGGCGCGGCGGGGCTCGATCTGGCGACCTCGCGCGCGCGCGGCGGTGGCTACCGCTGCGGTGGCTTGGGGGTTGTTGGGAGGTTGCTGTGGCGCGGCTAGGTAGGTTCTCGCGACGAGAGGACGGTCTTCGACGACGTGAGCTCGCCGCGCCGAGAGCGCTCGACGAAACGCACAACGCGAACAGGCAACCGATCGGCTAGCAGAGGTGTCTGGGAGGTTCGGGCGCTCACCGAGAGTGGTTGGTGGTGGCGGAACGGCTTGGGACGCAGGGGATCGGCGACGATGCAGACGGCCGGAGTTCTAGGGTTTGGCGTCGGTGGCGGTGGTGATCTTCGGCCCTGGTGCTTCTCCTCCGACAGCGACGTCTGAGGGTGATCTGAGGGTTCTCCACGGCCTACCTCGACAACCAGAGCACCGCGCCCGCCGCCTGATACGAGGAGTTGGTGATCGACACCGACGGTGACCGACGAGGTGGATGTGTGGTAGAAGGGGAGGAAGAGAGGGAAGGGCACGGCTCAGGACAGATCTGGGAGATGCAGGAGAGTCGTGGGGAAGGAGGAAAAGGAGGGAGAGGGGAGAGACCAGCTGTGGCAGGGGGTAGATAAAAGGTGGCTCGGGTGCCACCTTTTCCCTCCTCCTCACGTGCTCGGCCTGGACAGCATCGGCAGAGGGAGGGGTAGATGGAGGCTGCCAGGTGGGGCCAAGGCGAGGTCAAGGAGGCCAGGCTCGGTGTGGGGCCTTGTGGCAGAGAGAGAAGGAGAGAGAGAGGCTCGGGTAGATGTAGCTAGGGCTAGAGGCTCGGGTTAGGGTTTGTGCTAGGGTTGGGGTAGGAGGGTAGCTCGGCCAGGGGGAGTAGGTGGCTAGGTGGGGCCTGCATGGTAGGGAGAGGGGGCACCTCGGCATGGTTGGAGGAGAGGGTGAGAATAGAGGGGGTGATGGGTGTAACTAGGGTTAGATTAGAGAGGGAACTAGGTTTAGGGTTTGGGTTAGCTAGGTTAGAGGGAGGAGAGATGAGAGAGGGGTTAGGGTTTAGGGGTGATCCACTAAGATCAAGCAAGGGTGGAGGATGTGATGATGGATAAGGAGAGTGGGAAGAGAGAAGAGGTGGTGTGAGGGTTTTAACATGATCCCAACACAAGATCAAGATGATGGGGTTTAGAATAAGAGAGAAAGGGAAGCTCACAAAAGAAAGGATCCACTCAAAAACCAAAGAAAAACCAAAGGAGAAAGAATGGTGGTGCTTTGCATGTCCCATGCAAAAACATTAAATGCCATGTTTTAACCTTGTGAAAACAAAATAATAATCATGACATTATTCCTATGCATTACCCAAAATGTGGAGTAAGGCCAAGCAAAAGAATTTAAATGAAAATTCCAAGTGGAGTAGATGGAGATGATCATATTTGATTATAATTGGGACTTGCTAGTGTGTATATTCCACTAGATGTTTAATAGTCCCAAAAATATCCCAACATGAGCATAAATCCATAATAATCCATATGAAAGCTAGTAAAAGGAGCACTACTCATAATGCATGCAAAGGTGGCTCCACATATCAATAATGTGAAAACAACATGATGCTAATATGAGAGCATGTGGAAATAGAATTGGATCCATCCCAACCCACATGAGCTAGAGGTAAAATCCCAAAAAGGTGCAAAGCTCATATTTAGTTGGATGGTGGCATTATAAGGTGGTGAAAGAAAGGGTGGTGGAGTGAAATAAAAGATATGCCCCCAACTCAACTTGGGCATTTAAACAATATATCAATAACCAAATACAATATCAAGAGGCAAATACAATTAATAATGCATAAGAGAGAAGAACCAAAGAAAGAGGGTTTTATATGATGCTCAAATGCAAGGTGGCATGATGACATGAGCATGATATAATTATGATGGAACACTTATATATAGTAAGTAGTCATTATATTACTAAACCAAGTAGCATTACAATTGTTAGACAATTGGGATGCTACATAAACTTACAGAAAATTGCATATTATAACCAGGAATTGTTCAAGAACATATGAAATAAGCGCAAAGAAATTAAGGCCCTGCACCTTGAGAATTCAAAGATGAAAGTTGAGAAATATGAAGCAGAAGGTAAACTTTTCCGACTCCCTAATTGTCACTTAGTTATTGTCATAGTCAAACTTGTTATGTCTGACTTATATTTTTCTCTTTGCAAAATTGTTGTGCGAATCCAACAAAATGGTGGAGCAATCCGAGAACTTCAAGGTCTTGGAGATGGAGAATGATGAGCTCCGGGACAATCTTGAGAAGCTTAATATTGAGTCGGACAAATCCATAAATGACGTCCTGGAGTCAAGCAACACGGAGACCGAGAGTCCCAAGAAGCTACTAGCCCTCCAAGATAAACAACTAGATGACCTTAAGAAGGACTTTGATAGCCAGAGGGATCTAGCACAGGCCACAGAGAAGGAATGAAAAAGCCTCCGAGAGGAACCACTCCGTGCTAGGTAAGATTTCTGACTTTCGTTATTCGATTGATATTTCGACTTTCTTTTAGTCAGTTTTGTTTTTTAGTTCTTTCCTAGGCCATCTTATCCTTTCTGACTCTCCGAGCTCCGAACCTCGCCTTGAGCGCATAAAGCTCGTCGCAGATATTTTTTTCGACTTCCGCCAGACTCTTCAAGAGGATAGACTCTTGAAGAGGTTAGCGAGTTGGCCAGACTTTCCGACTTGCATAAAATGCCAGTGCAAGAGGTGAGGGACAAGGCTAAGGAGATTCCGAAGATTATTGAAGACTGGAAGATCTCCTACGCTCGGACTGCTGCACAAACCGCCCTTACCATGGTGATGAGCCACCATAGCGATATGGAAATCTGGCATGTCACAAGGGTATTGCCGATGAGGACGATGAGGGTAACTCGTAGAACATCAAGGCTATCCAAGAGTCATGTGTAGGTTACGCTTGATGTGTGGAGAAGATGACCAATTACACGAAGCCAGTCTTTGAATCCGTCGCTGTGCGTCCCTTTCCTCAAGGGCCAGAAGACAACTTTGCCGAAGCAGCTTCCGAGTCTCAGGTCCAGGGCGACAATGATGATGCCGACTCCAGCGCTCCATGTTCTTCATCACCGCCGCCTGATTCTACAGCATAAACATTTATCATGCATTATTCTGAACTTTGGGCATGTAATGTGGAAACAGTATTTTGCTTATGCTAGTCAGTAAGAACTGATGCTTTTACTATCATAGCACTTATGTTTGTATATGTTTTATGCGTGTGCTTGAAAATTTCTTAAGCACTCTCTTTTTTTATGATTATACTTGTCGTTTTATCTAGCTCTCTGCCTCGTCCCTTTCATGATCGGCCAACCTTTAGCACGAAAAATTTGCCGAGAAACGGAGCTCAATTGCTAAACCAGTTTAAACTCGGAAACAAAGCCGGCTTCCAGTACCAACAATTCACTACTCGGATGATACCCGCGTCTACGCAATCAGATAAAAAACCAAAGTATAAATAATAAATTGAATTTTTTACCCTAAGGTAATATTTTTTATATATTCAAAAATCATAACCAGAACGAACCTGAGCATAAAGTACTTTCAAGAATTTTCGGATTTCTGAAAACGACATGCTCATTTGGAAATAATATGGTAAAACACTTCTCAAAGTTAACATATGAGGAAACCAATACGTTATTTCACTTTGAACATGTACACATATGATTACAAGGAAATATAACTAAGAATAGAAGGAACATAGCTATGAAATATTTCATGGACGGTCTATCTCATCCGAATATGTACTACCGCCAGCTCTTTTTCTCTTCCGAGTATCTGGTATTTCCTTGACTGGTCTCATATCGGTTAAATAATATGACCCATTATGCAGAATTCTGCTGATCATAAAAGGTCCTTCTAGAATCTGGGAAAGTTTGTGCTTTCTTTTTTGCACAAGTCGGAGAACCAAATCGCCCTTCCTGAAAGAACAGTTATGTACTCTCTGACTATGATACTTGTGCAACTTATGCTAATAGGCTGTAGATCTCTGCTCAGCAACGATGCGAACTTCTTCGATTATATCGAGATCATCTTGTCGAGAAACTTCAACATTTTTCTTCGATATAGGCTTTGACTCTAGGAGACTGATGAATTAGATCGCTTGGAAGAACTGCTTCTGCACCGTAGACCAAGAAGAAAGGAGTGTGTACGGTTGATCTATTAGGAGTTGTACGTAAGCTTCATATCACAGATGGTAATTCTTCCGCCCAAGTCCCCGCGGCATGATGAAGTGGTGCCTCGAGACAAGGTCGGAGTCCTTGTAAAATAAGACCATTAGTTCTTTTAACTTGTCCATTAGCCTGTGTACGCACCACTGATGAAATATCAAGTCGGATCCCTTTCTCCTCGCAGAATTCAGCAAGTTTCCCGTGGAAAAATTGCTCCTGTTGTCAGTAATTGTACTATGCTGATATCCGAATCGGATGATCATGTCCTCGACGAACTTTCTGGCTATGGCTCTTGTAATGGTTTTAGCCTCAATCCACTTTGTAAAATTATCCACCATCACTAGTAGGTGAGTAAATCCACATTTTTCCGTGTGAAACGACCCTACCATATCAAGTCCCGAGACCGCAAATGGCCATGTAATAGGAATTGTTCGTAGCTGATCAACCGGACCATGTGCCTGACGGGAGTCCTTTTGATAGCCTTTGCACGTTTTGACCAGTTTATCGGTATCCGCCTTAGCTGTAAGCCAAAAGAATTTGTGTCTAAAAGTTTTTGCCACTAAGGATCTGGCTACAGCATGGTGACCACACTCGCCTTTGTGGATTTCTTGTAAGATTTCCACTCCTTCTTCCAAACAAATACATCACCAAAAAACCCTAGAAACACTCCGCTTATAGAGCTCACCATTTATTATTGTGTAGGCTTTTGCTCGTCGGACAATCTGCTGGTTTAGGACTTCGTCTTCGAGTAATTTTCCGTCTATCAGGAAATCCAGATAAGGTTATGTCTAGCTGGGAATTACAGCCAAAACTGCTATTAAAGGTGAGTTGTATTTCATCGGATAGTCCTCATCCACTCCGGTTATGGAGGGGACCCCTAAATTCTCTAAAAAAGCGCTATCTGATACTTGTTTCCACGTAGAGCCTATCCTTGATAGAGCATCTGCTTCCTCATTTTCTGTTCGAGGGATGTGTTGAACCTCAAAACCCTCAAACGATTTAGATAATTCATCCACAACATCTTTGTAGGCTGCCATGTGTTTATTTGCATTGCAGATATCAGATACTTGTTGAGCAACTAAATCCGAGTCTCCGTAACACATGAGTCTTGTTACACCAATGTTTTTGGTCATGCGTATTCCATGTAACAATGCTTTATACTTGCCAATATTATTGGTCGCCATGAAGTGTATTTGTAACACATAGAATAGCTTATCTCCTTGGGGTGATTTGAGCACCACACCAGCCCCAGAGCCTCCTCGTGCTTTTGATCTGTCAAAATGAAGGGTCCCAAATTCCGAGTCTGGAGGACCTGTATTTCTGCCGTCTCTGTCCAATCAACAACGAAATCGGCAAATATTTGGGATTTTATTGCTGTACGTGGCTTGTACTCAATGTCAATAGCTGCAAGCTCTATTCCCCAATTTGCGACACGTCCTATGGCGTCGCGATTATTGATTATATCTCGCAGGGGAGCAGTACTCACCACTGTGATCTTGTGCTTTTGAAAGTAGTGGCGTAGCTTTCTGGATGCAAAGAACACTCCATAGGCTAGCTTTTGATGGTGTGGATACCGTTGTTTCTACTCTGTCAGAACCTCACTCAGGTAATAAGTTGGACGCTGCACGTTATTCTCGTGGCCCTCTTCCTTGCGCTCCACTCCTGTTACCACATTTATGACCTTGTTGGTTCCTGCAATATAAAGTAACATAGGATCTTGAGGTTCTGGTGTTGCGAGAACTGCTGGGTTTGAAAGTAGTCTTTCAAACTTTGTAGGGCAGTATCAGCTTCCTGAGTCCAGACAAATTTCTCGATTTTATACAAGAGTTTGTATAAAGGAGTGGCTCTTTCTCCGAGCCGGCTGACGAACCGACTCACTGCTGCGATGCAACCAGTGAGACGTTGCACGTCCTTCAGGCGAGTCGGCCTGGTAATGTTAAGTATAGCCTTAATTTTGTCTCGGTTCACATCTATGCCTCGCTTAGAGACGATGAAACCTAACAATTTTCTGGCTGGAATTCCAAAGAAACACTTCTTCGGATTTAGCATCATGTTAAATTTTCGTAGGGTAGAAAATGTTTCCTCCAAGTCAGAAATTAAAGTTCCCTTCTTATTGGACATAACTGTTATGTCATCTACGTATACATGGACATTGCGTCTGATTTGATTGTTGAGACAATGTTGCATAGTACGTTGATATGTTGCTCCTGCATTCTTTAAGCCAAAAGGCATAGTTTTGTAGCCAAAGGTTCCGAAAGGAGTGATGAAAGACGTCTTAATTTGATCTGATTCTTTCATCGATATTTGGTGATATCCAGAATATTCATCAATAAAACAAAGTAATTCCGACCCTGCCGTTGAGTCGATAACATGATCGATTATTGGCAAGGGGAATGGGTCTTTTGGGCATGCCTTGTTCAAAGCGGTATAATCAACACACATCCTTAAATCAATAGTGTCCTTTTAAGGGACGAGTAAAGGATTTGCCACCCAATCTGTATGGATGACCTATGTTATGAATCCGGTTAATTCTAGTCGGGCTAATTCCTTGGCTATTTCTTTGCGCTTTTCATCACCAACCCGTCATAAGGACTGTTTGATAGGTTTAGCATCAAGGTACACATTAAGAGAGTGCTCGGCAAGTTCCCTAGGTACTCCGGTCATGTCAGAAGGCTTCCATGCGAAGATATCACTATTATCTTTGAGGAACTCAACGAGCACACTTTCCTATGCGAGGTCTAAGCCTACCCCTATGTTCGTCGTCTTGGAGGGATCATCTTCCTTCAGCGACGCTTTCTTCGTCTCTTTCGACGCCTTGAACTGTATGCTTGGCTTTAGAACCTGGTTCTTCACAGCGGGCATCTCGGACGGGTTGATAGTCTTCTTGATCTCCTGGTACTCCTGGGCATGTAACACGTCTTCGGCAAAGGCAGCAGATCCTTCGTCGCACTCTTGCGCTTTCCTCAGATTTCCCCGAATGGTGATGACGCCCTTTGAACCTAGAAGTTTTATAATATTGTAAATGTAATAGGGACGAGCCATGAACGCCCAGTAAGCCGGACGCTCGAAGATGGCGTGGTAAGAACTTTTGAACGGTACCACCTCAAAAGAGAGTGGCCTGGTCCAGTAATTTTCTCGGGTTCCGAATGTCACGTCCAGAGTAATCTCACCCAGAGAATCTGCCTGTCTCCCTGGTACAATGCCATGGAAAGTTACGCTGCTGTAACTCAACTGGCTCTCATGGATTTTCGTGTGGTGGAGCGTTTCGATGTAAAGGATGTTAATGCTACTACCACCATCCATGAGGGTTTTAGAGAACTCATAGCCATCAATAAGAGGATTGACGACCAGATGATATTTTCCCCGACGATGTGTTTTCCACGGGTGATCTGAGCGATCAAAGGTGATGGTTACATCCGACCAATACAGAAATTTTGGAATAGCCAGAACCGTAGCATTGAGCTCACGGAGAACCACCTTCTTGGCCTTAGCTGGTTGAGATCCAAGAAAGCAGACGTATGCGTCTTTCTTTGTGGGAAAATACCTCTTTCCATCTGACTTGGTCTGTGTGGCATCCGCTTATTCCATGTCGGAATCTTCCTTGGGCTCCTTGCCTTTCTCGTACTTTTTCTTTCCTTTTCGTCGCTTGGCTCTGTACCCAGCGGATTTGTCTTTTTTTATTTCATCATTAAAACGACATTCTGCATTTGTGTGGGTAGATCCTCCGTTACTATCCAAGTGATGTACACAAGGATTGTTGGCAATGTCAGCCAAGGTATAGGTTCTTCCGGGTTGCTGCTCTCCTCTGCCCTAGATTCGGGAAGTTCCGCGGCCTCGACCCCGGCCGCCTCCGCGCACTCCTCATCCTCTAGATACAAATGTCGCATTAACAATTGTGTTGTCCGGAACCGGTTTATCTTCCGAGGTGTTCTTACGCTTCTGAGCTTGTTATTTTGGATGTTTGACCACATTGGGATTGGCCAGAATATTTAGCAGCCCTTTTGAATCATCATCGGCATCAACATATTTGCTTGCCGTCTCTATCATCTGTCCCAAATCAGTGACGTGGTCACGCTTCAATCTGTGAAACAAAAGTATGACTGAGAGTCCTGTGATGAAAGCTTCGATCGTAGTTTGCTCGTTTACTCCTTCACAGGATTTTTTTGTGTCAATCCAGCGTCCGAGGTAATCTCGACAAGTTTCTCTGGCTCATTGGGTGCAACGCTGCAAGTCTCTGACTATGTAGGGACTCCTGTATGTTCCCTCGAAGTTTGAAAAGAATGCACTTTGCATATCATACCCGTTATGAATTGAATTCTATGGCAGTTCATTGATTCATGATCGAGCCATCTTCCTCGGCGGGGATATCAGACTGCGAACAGGTTGTTTCCTCCTTTGGCGATGCAGCAAACCTAGCAAAAGTCTTGGAGACAAGTATCTGGCCGAGCCTCTCCGTCGTAGGGTTTGATGTGTTTGGCAATACCAAAGTCAACCTGAAATTTTGTCTGACGGATGCGTGGGCCAAAGCACTTAGGTCCCACATATACGTCCTCTTCCTCATACCGCCACGCTTCTATGTTTGACTCAATGTGGTGGCGAGCATCGTTTGCGAGAGAGATCTGCTCCTTAGAGGCTCACAGCTCCTGCGTGGTGGAGTCGGATTTCTGCTTCTCCTCTCACCATTGCCGCCTCCACCCCTGCGGCTTCCATGGCTACGATGGGATCCTTCATGGTCACTGCCTAGGGGCGATGGTGGACTTGGTGGATTGTTTCTGGCTGGGTTACGCAGTGGTGGTGGAGCCTCATTATGCTGACTCCGATGGTGGTTTCTTCGAGCTCCGTCCCTACTTGATTTAGGATGATCCGGATCATCTCTTCATCCGGCGTTACCAGCCGGACGGCTTGGTGGTGGCATTCTCAGTCGATCCTGTTCTCACTGGTGGCGCACTTCCAGGTCTTCTCTGTGGCGGTTGTTTTCCCGACGATGGCCCTGATGGGGGACCATTTCCCTGATGGCATTCTCGGGTGTAGCCGGAATAACTCTTGCCCAATCACGTGCGGGCCTGCGACGTTGACCGTTTGAGCCGGTCCTTGAAATTTCTTCTTCTCCATGGGCACGATAGCGTTGATACGAATCCCTGCGGGGTCTTTCGTCATCGCTTTGGTTGGCACCAGTGTGGAAGAATTCCGACCTTGAGGCCAGCTTGCCACTGAATGACGCAGCCGTTTTATGCAGTTTCAATCTGTTGTCTAGCAAACCAACGCATTTCCGGACCTGCTCGAGAGACGGATTATTGGCGAGGATATTCCGAGCTACTGCAGCGTTTTCCAAGGGCGTGTTGTACACTCGGATCTTCTCTCTAATTTTTAAGTCAAATAGATCTCTATGGATATCCGGGTTATTATTAGCAAGAACCGGACCTCCTCTTGTCGTGTTTGGTAGTCGGTTGAAATCTGACTGGTATTTTGCAGGATCATTGTCTAACTGCTATTTAAGCTCAACGATACGTGAGGCCTCTTCGAGTAAAAACAAGCGGTGTTTTTCTAGGTCCTCATCCCTTTTCTCCAGCGCATCCAAAGTAGGATCCGAAGGTGTTGGGATTGGAATTGTGAGTGCATCTCCTTAGATTTCACGTGCACCCTTGATGAAAACGTGTCCATCCACACGAGGGTCGATCGGCATGGTATTAATCGGATCACCGTCCGCCGGTGTCAGATTCTTGTTTTTCTTCTTCTTCTTTGACCGCCCAATAGCCTTAACGTGCGTACCGGTGGTAATGACGGTTTTTGGTCCAGTACCGGGGGATAAACTTCCGTCAGTACTTTCCGTAGTGGTTGGCTTGTGGACCTCGGACGAATCTCTGGTGTCCATGTCATCCTACGAGGTGTAGCTTTCATCCATGCTATCATATGGACTGGGGGGAGTTTCTGGCTCACCTTCCGCTGGTTTGGAGGCGTTCTCTTCTTCGTACTTCTCCATCTCTTTCTCGAAGTCTCGAAGTTCCTGCGACGTTATTGACTCCTGAGGGGAGCTAGGTAAGTCGGCATTTTCTTCGATTGCTTTAAGAACTGAATCATTCCAGGCTCCAGCATCGACAAAGTAGGATACAGAGCTTATGTGGTATACGAAACAATGCTTCTTCTTGTTCATGTTCTTGAGGTAGCGGCACAGCTGGGTTTCCGCCTCTTCCATCTTAAAGCTTTCCTTGATATCAGCGGTTGCTTTGTAATCGATGTATGGGCGTTTCGTCATCTTATTTATCTTGTTCCTCAAGAGTGCTTTTTCTACTATGGCTTCAGTAGGACTGGATCCGTAGCGGTTATATTCCTTGTCCATGTATCCGATCTCACCAAGGATATTAGATCTAGATTTTTCTTCCACCACTTCTTCCACTACAGGAGTGGGCTGGGTGGGTTTGATTTTTTCTGGGATCTTGAACTCTTCTGCCTCTACGGACAGGGCAGATATGGATTTTCTTCCGCCACGGTCATCACCTCAAGGGCGGGTTGGGCAGGTTTAGTGAAACTAAGATAAATATCGATCTCGCCGATAGGCAAGATCGTGTAGGTTGTCACGGGATTGCTAGCCGGAATCCAAGTCTCGTCAAGAAGAACAAGAGGGACATCACTGGCGTAGACCATGCGAGCCATGGTGATTGTTTTGCCGATTCCTACACGCACAGATTCCGCCTGGAACGAAGCTCCAAAAGTCACCCGCCCCATGGTGGGTGCCAAATGTTGTCGGATAATCGACAAGTACGCCATAGGGGGTCCTGACAACGTTGAGAAGATGGGGTGTGAGACATCGGATGTTCCGGCAAACGGTGAGCACAAGTTTACCCAGGTTCAGATCCGACTATGGTGATCGGATCCTACTCCTGCTAGCAACGTAGTAATATATTGGCAAGAGCCGGATGTTACAATGGATTACAAGAGAGGTTCGCCTGTGCGAGTTGTGATTGTGTTTATTGCCGTAAAGGCTCCCATAGGGCTGGTTTATATAGTCACCATGACCTAGGCTTACATGAGAGACCTATCCGGCTATGTTACAGAGTCAGTAAATAGATACAGCTTGGACTACAAGTAATACTACAGGCCTATGTCGGTAAATCTTCTGGGCCTTGTCGTAACCGGAACTGGCTCCTCGTCTTTCTCTGACTAGGCCGCCCATGAAGCAAAGCTCTAACCCGTTGGTGGGCCACCCTGGTTAGTGAATCCTGTGGGTATACCCGGAAAGTATATCCCCAAAAAAGGCACATATATAATGGGTTAGGTCATGATGCATAGTTGACAAGGCTTACAATACCACAAGATCCATGTGGTAAATTCTTTATGCTTCATGTGTTGACCAACTTGAAATCACTCTTCACTCTTTGTATAGGTCAACCATGTATATTTTCATGCTCCATCTCAATATCTTGAGGTACATAAAGAAATCTTAATTTGATTACATGCTCTAAATCTTAGTAAACCATAGATCAAATAATGAGGCTATCATGACACCGTCTTAGAGCCATATCGTGAATTCTTCTATTGAGATCACACTCTCAAGATCTTGATCATATCATATTCTTCTCTTCATGTCAATGATCTTTATGCCAATACTCAATGTATATCTTTATATTCATGGCATCCACACTTGAATCCAACACATGGACTACAAGCATGGCCTATGGAACATTCCTTCATATAAAACTCAATGAAAATATTAGTCCATAGGGATTGTCATCAATCACCAAAACCACAAATAGGGGCAATTACCATTTCAGCTTGAGACATCCCAATTCTCGCAGTTGTTGGCACTTTTATTTACTCATTCTGATGTATTGAATCTAATTACTAGACAAGTCAAAGTCAAATTTATAACACTACTTTAGTTATAGTTGTCTATGATCGAGATAATGTGCTCCAAGTCATCCATAACCTCAGACATAGTTTTCAGAAAGATTTACCCTGCAAGGGGGCAAAAAATAGCAACACACGCACGATCAACCTCGGAAAAACAAAATGAGAACCCAACAAGGAATCATGACAAAGCATTCACAAGATTCATAGAATATTTCAGGGGGCCACCCCACTAAGCTACCCACTATGAAGTTGGCCGGCTCCCCAATGGACCCAGAAGTTTGCGAGAACGGATGTAAACGACTAGGAACCCGAAAGTGTGACTAGGCTTGTCGATACCACGAAATCATGTCGCAATCCAAAACAGTATAGGAGTAAACGCTCCTCGAGCAACAATAGTAAATAAACTAGTAAAGGATGGCATAAGTATAGGATAGTAATAACGCCGCAAACTACTTATGGCCCCAAGAAATGAAATATGACTCAAGCTTGGACTAAGGGGATTCATGGTCCCACATGCGGATAGTGCGATAGTCAAGGAACATGTATCAAGTACTCGGGGTCCTACGGGATAACATTGAGCAGTTAAAAACCAAATCACATCTATTGCCCATCGGTACCTCTGCATTAGTTATATCTATTCCCAGCATTTTAATATCAAGTTGTAATGAAAGTCATGATCGTCAACAACATTAAGCATGAGGCATTCCTCCAACAACTATGGATAATTGACGGTGCGAAGAAACACATACGCAAGAAACTATGACTCACAAGGCCGACTATCTACCAAATAATAGGTAATAGGAGGTGTCCATGGCAATATAGGTTGCAAGGTATATAAAGTGGTACGCAATAGATCAATAGGATGAAGCAACGACTAGAAATGTAAAATAGGTAGAAAGGGGGAGAATGCTCGCCTGAGAAACATTGCCGAAGGTTTAGCCGAAGATCGGGTCGACTCTCGCATCAAATCATCGGCGTAATCCGTGAAGAAGCAAATCACTAGAAGAAACACTGGATGCATTATTTAATACTACATCAGAAGATCGGGCATGATGCATGTATGATGTATGACATGGCAAATATGTGATGTAATTAGGCAATATTAAGCAGAACCGGGTGTGGTGACCTAGCATACCACTACATGTTGTAGTATACTATAGTCATGGACATAACACTCATGGAACACCATTCCGCAAATATTATATCCTCAGAGTGGTACAATAGAAACAAAGCGGGTCCACAAACATACATGATTATTATTACATCCAAAAATTACACAACGACTTTGATACCCTCTTAGGTACATAGAGGTATCCCGATGACTCAGGGCTAAACTAAAGAACTCTGAGGAAAAGATAAAGAAGCAAACTAAACTTTAAGGTTTATACGAGATTAATATGTATATAGAGGATAGAGATCTATGGTACTAGACTTGATCACTATATATGATACATCTACACTTCATATACTTCGGTCTCCATTCCATAAATGCTTTCGTAATTGTCCCCTTCGACACTTCCGGATACTTCTGGTTCTTCATAGCGGAATTCTTTTTGGTCTTTAATTGGATATAGTATTTCCTCTTTTTGATATTTGATGTCTTCGGAATCTAGCAAGGGTTAAGAAGATACGTTGGGTACGAGCGTACTCAGCAAGTTCACTGAAAAGGAGTGTTTGATGCACTATATGTACAGCCACAGACCATAGGTTATAGGCAATGCAAGTTTTCATAAACATTTCTTCAAAGGTTTCTTTTATTCCGAAAAGATATGTCCGTCAGCCTTCACAGGTTTACTAGAACTTTTATGGAGTTCCTTTCCTGCAGCGTTTGCAGCTCCTTCGCAGAACAGGGAGTAACAAGTTACAGTTCATACACTTTGCAGAGGTGCGTTGCTTTACCCATGAGAGATATTAGCTTTGTTGCACATCCGGGCGCGCATTCCCGTTCACACTTCCTTGGTATGAGTCCTAGACTAAGATCGAAGCCAATCACTGTCCTTCTCCCCGAGCCCGCATATATTGCAATTGTTGTATGTCCAGACTCAAGGTAGACTTTCCCCCGTATAAAATGGCTATACCTTCATATGATTCACACAACAACCATTAACACTAGAAATATGTCTTTTGTAAGCCCAAATCCACGATAGACTTTTCCCCGTATAAAACGGCTATACCCACGATCTACAACTTACAAAATTCCCATAACAGTGTCCGAGGCATGCGAAATGGATCCAATCCAACTGACTTCTCTGTCCCATTCCAAATCTCATGGTTAACGCGTAATATATGGCACAAGAATCACTGGCGACATCGGTTGTTAAGTCCTAGGTATTATGTTCCTTTACCACCGGAACTTCCATAGTAGGTTATTACCAATTGGTAAATAACCTATAATCATATTATTATGAAAATAGTGTTTTCCGACTTTTTTGAAATTCAGGTGATGACAACACTTGATTTGCAAAATACTTTACAGAAAATAATCAAAGGACATGAGCAAGTGTGAACTTGCCTTGATACAGTGAAATATTACAGTCGAATGTCTCGACATTAACTGTACCTTGGGTTCTACAAAATACCATCATTGCCCGGTAAGGACAATGTTTAAAGAAGCAATATGCTATTATACATAGGTAATGAGATGTATGTTGTATAATCCCCAATTAATTCCCCAACATTACATGTGAGTTGGTTTTAGAGGATTTGTTTAGGATTTGGTTTATCTTCAAATTTACTTCACAAATGAGTGTCGTTTCAAAGATTTTAAGATAAGCATATAAGACATGAAAGGTAAAGTATAAGAATAATAAAATTCTAAAATTAAGTGGTATCATGTAATTATTTCAAAGTTCAAGTTTTAAGTGGTTATGATTTAAAAGAAATGTATAGTGTTTATTTTGAAGTGTCAAAAAGAATAACATTTGAAGAAAATCTTATTTATGTTTAGTTAATCAACTCTGAAGATTAATAAGACTGAAGCTATGGGTTTTTGATAAGGTTTAAATGATCTTGAGTCATTATATATCTAGATTAGGGTATATCAGACCAAAGTAAACTATAAAAATGTAATTGGCCTTGAGATATAATATTTTTAGCATTAGGGTTTTTACTAAGCATAATCAAAGATGAAATCTTATAACTATCAAACTTTGTTTTAAAGATTTAAATTTAGCATGTGTAATATTTATAAATTATACTATAAGATTTTTCTATATAAATAAAAATAGGTGAATTACTTTATAATTTATTTAGTGAATACCAAGTTTGCTAAATATGATTATATATGAATTGGGATCACTTACTTCCAATATAAGTTAATAATTTTCAAAAAAAACTCTATAAGTCTTTGACTCATAGTTAGTTAAAGATTTTAAAGAAATATTATAAAGTTGATTGTTTACACCTGGATTGTATCCTAAATTATAATTATGGCTTTAGACTAGTTAAAGGATTGTGTTTTGGATATGATTATTTCTTACTTAGGAAATAATTTTAAATAATTAACAAAACAACTATCTCATTTTAATAATTGAAGATATATGATCTAGGAACTTTAAAAATGTTTTTGGAATAATATACTTAGCATTTTTCTAGTAAATATACTTACTTAGAATCTTAAAAATGATTTTTTTTATTTTTAGGAATTATCTTTTTTTATGAATTTTCTCAATTATTGAATTTCTTTAAATATTTGATTTAAATTTTATTTGTAAAAAAATTAAGTGAGTATTTTTATGAGATAACAGATTTCTTTTCTATGCATAAAATTGATTTTTACTTATTTTTCTTTAGGATTTTTTTTAAAATTTACTAAATTTCATTTAGATATTTAAGGGTGTTAATATTTATTTGTAGTTTATTAAACTTAAATAAGTATTATTATTTTTTCTTAGGTAGATATTATTTTAATAATCATTTTGATGTATTAAATATATATTTAGGATTTTTCTACTTTTTTCTATGGCTTAAAATGCATAGAGGATATTTTGGTCATTTTGGTAATTTCCTTTATTTTTTGGGTATTTCTTTTCTTCCTGGGCTTGACCGAGCAGCGAACCTATCTACAGGCCGATTCGGCCCACCTCGAGCAAACTGGGCTGGCCCATTCCACCCTCTTTCCTTTTCTCCCGCTTTTCTCAGGCACCCAGACACACACTAACTCCTCTCTTCCTCGCGTTCTTCTTCTGTGGCCGATGCGCCACCGGTGCCCCCATGGCCCTTGACAGCCACATCCAGCTCCGCCGCTTACCATTCGGCTCCCCCTTGGTCTTTTACTTCTATTTCCCTATGCCTCGAGGCCACTCTACTCCCCCATGCAAGCCCCTGTGAAACCCTAGCCGTGCGGTCTTCTTCAGTCACCGGCATGCCACGAGCGCCTCCGCTATGTCGGCTGCTATTAAGAGACCACCACGACCTCCTAGTCGACACCAATGGCATCTGCCATCTCCTCCTCGATCTCTAGTTATATCCTGCCGCCAACAACTCCCTCCTGGACCTCATCATTGACCATGCCCTTCGGTCACCATGCGAAGGCTCGGCTCACCCTGCTCCTAGGACTATTGATGTTACCGTTGCTCGATTGATTGGTTGATCTCCTGTTGTACCTATGCATCGACAGCCTGGTTGTACTGGTGTGGTTATTATTGCGACAATTTGGTTGTGTTGTCTGCCTCACCCTCAAGGCCGGCGAGACGGTGTTTTAGACGCATCCCCGGCATTGGTCTCCTTCTCTAGTTTGTCTATGATTCCCCTCATACATTGATCATGCCTCCTATTCAGGTAATTTCTACTGTGACCGTCCTTCGAGCCGATGACTCTAGTTATATGATTTAGGTTTAGGTAATTTTGGAATTGGGGCTATGGTGATGATCTTCTAACCAAATGTTACCTGATAATTGAGATGTTGCAATGTAGGTTTTATATATTACTAGGCACCACTGGCTTGATTGTGTTTGTGGGTTGGACCTGCTCATGTATGCCCTATTTTGGTTCAGTCCAACTTGATTATTTAGTCAGTCTTTTGATCTGATCCAGAGAAATGAACAAAAGCTACTTAGCTCCAACTAGTAAATTAAGGGCTTGGTTAAATGCAAATAAGTGTATAATTTTTAAGGATAATTATAGTTTCTTGCAAATAGTGGTGTATGAGAATAATGATTGGTTTGGGAACATTTTTGCTTCTTGTTATTTCTGGCTGAGAGAACATATGTGCTTGATTCCTAGTTTTGTAGTTTCGAACATATTCGATGCTATTAGGCTTAGTTGTTTGTCCAAGGTGACAATGAAATTGTACTCCTAATCCTTGGTGTTGTATCTAAGAGATATACTTTTTATGCAGATATAGTTTGCCATGAACTTGTTGTATGTTATGAGTTGGTTCACAAGATAATAACTATATCCAAATGATTCCTATCTAGATTGGCTTAGGAAAATGATTTGAATCAATTTCATTTTCTTGCAGATGTGTTCATAATTTGTTATATTGGTGAGGCTCAAGTTAAGTGAATGGTAGCTTCTTCTAATACGATTCTGCTATTATGATGCCTCCTTGGAGTGTACGCAACAGCCTGATCCTTTCTAGTATGATCAAATGTGATTGATTTGGCTAATCGAATGTGTTGCAAAATGGATTTCCTAATTATCAATGACATCTGCTATCTGGCCTACAGCTGTGGTGCCTCCATTACTGGAGTGTGCCCAGTAATGGCCCATGTAGCATCATCTGCAGCTGTGAATTACTGCCTGGACTCCTTTCTGGCTATAACACGTAGTCCAATTGATAGCTTGTATATCAGTGAGTGGCTATTTATTCTGTCAATATGACAGTGAGAATTTAAATGATTTCTAGCTACTCTAGGCTAGGAAAATGATTGGTTTGATTTGGCCTTAATGTTTCTGTAGTGATATGGCTCATGTGGTACCTCCTTGGAGGATGCACAGTAGCATGAACTATTTATATGATTAGATGCTTTGTTTGGTTGGGTAAAACTGTTAAATTTGCCACTATGGTGCCTCCCCTAGGAGTGCGCACAGTGGAAAATATTTCAGTTGTTAACTGCTGAATTTCTTGGCTTGGCCTATGATGCAAAGGCTGAGGCCAAATCTTTCTAAGATAAGAATAGATACTTTGTTGGCCCTTCACAGCTCTGGGATGAACTAGTGTAGCACTTCTACACTAAACTGAGATCTCCCTCTCACCTAACCCATCTTGGGAAAAAGGTAGGAGAAGAATTGACATTAAATACTTAGGCTGGCTTAGAGATGAATAGCAACATGATGTTGAGCAATACATGTTGATTCTTGGTGTGTCTTGAGTTGATCTTGAGTAGCTTTTCCTGGTGCTTTGGTTTTGATCTAGTTGGCCTTCTCCTCCCTGATCTGCTAATGGCCTCCTTCTTGATTAGATAACCATAGTGGCTGTGATTTATGGTGGTTTGCTGGTGACTGTTATCCCAAGCAGTGTTCCGGTATATGTGGGGGAAATAGATAATATGGTGGTGTTCTTGTGTGCTCTTGAGAGAGAATTGATGCTGGTTCTATGAATTGTGAATATACTCTGATGGGTTTCTGGAATAGAGAAAGAAGAAGCAAGTAGGTTGCTTTGCTATGGCTGCTTCCTATTCTTATCTACTTCCTAGTGCTCCTGGTGTGTGACAACACACATGTCTACATGTGTTGAGTAAGCTACTTACTTGTGGGTCCTATAGGTTCAAGGGCTGTGGAAATATCTGTTATGGATGAGCTCAAGTTGATAAGTGAATTTCCTGGTTTTTTACTATCCCTCTTTCTTTGTAGTTGGATCTCTAAATGGTGAAACTTGCCCCTGATTGCCTATGATGTTGAACTAAGGCCATATTTGCAATAATAACAGATACTACTCCATTTGGCCCTCATTTACTCTGCTCAATGATGTGAATAGAAATGCATTACATTGCAAAACTGAGAGCAAACTAATCAACAATAACCCCTTTGTTTTTCTCTTATTAGTCTTTGTTTGCAGGTACCAAGAAAAATACAGGAAGGTCCATACTAGATGTAGGAATTTAGTTTTAGGTGTTTTCTTTTTATCCTTTTTTTAATTTCCTTTTCTGTCAAGAATTAATGTAAGGACATTGTAATACATTAATTTATGTTATTATTACTAAATCATTTCTTATTATCCCTTTATTTTAAAAGAATAATGTAATATATATATTATTTTAATAAAGATTTCTTCTATTTGTTCCATTGTTGTAATTCATTTTCCATTTCCTTTATTCACTTATTTGTTTCAGTGTAATTTTCCTTTATGCTTTTATTGTAAAAGAATACTGTAATGTTGGTCTTAAATAATCTTTATACTTTTGTTTATAATACTTGTATTTGTATTATTGTGAATACTTATTTATAATTCCAATTTTCTCCCCTCATAATTCACTAAATCAATAAAGGTCATGTAAAAAGTCATCCCACTCACTTCGGATGACTCTAAACCTAATTCATCAGAATGAGAGAATTATGATTACTCTAGTCTTTTAATTTGGCGAAAAATTTACTCGGAGTTTTAGATGCATGCATGCAGATGCACAAAATCCTAAATCTACCCTTCGTTTAGTCCTAAATACTGGGATGTTACAGACTTCCCCCCTTAAATTAAACTCCATCCCGAAGTTTGTGGTTTCTTGTTCATGAAGGTTTCCAATAGGCTCGTCTTGAGTTTTCTTCTTTCGTCCCAGTTTCTTGTCTTCCCAAAATGATGTTTTTAATAAAATCGGCACTCCTGGAGTTTACTCTCAACCTTTTTTTTGAAACCTTTGTTTGGTTATGGTTAATGCCTAATGCTAATTTATAATTCCTCCCGAAGCTTCATGAGATTGCTTTTGATCTTGAACAACATTATTGACGAAGAATTACTGATGCTAAACATACCTATCGTAACCTTGTTGATGTTGTTCCATACGAAGTTTCGACCTCTTGATGGTGATTTTACTCCTCGAATTACCAACTTGTTGGGACATTTAGATCTCCTATGCCCGTCCAGACCACACCTATAGCACACCTTTACGTCTTCAAACAATCCCTCCTTATATGACCTGATGCTCCACACTTATTGCATATAATTTGTTCTTTCATTTTGATGCCTCATGTTTTGATGTACCATTTTTGGATATGAATCTGGGCATAAAACTTAAGTTTGATGTTTACTTTGGAGATTGAATCTTCTTTAGTTCCCTTATATCTCTTTTCTTGGCTAATTTCTTCCTCTCTTCCACTAGCATCTTGTAATCATCCTCGAAAGTAATTGCTACATCAACCAGCTCTTGGAAACGTCGTGTTGTAGCCCCTCGTATTTTCATATTCATATAAGGGTTTAGTCCTTCCAAGAACCTTCTCTTGCGCTTCTTCTTTCTATTTACCAAATCAACTACATAACGAGATAATTGACTAAACTTGCTAATATATTTCATCACGGTTTCATCATTTTTCCATAAGTCCTTGAATTCTCTCCTCTTAAATTCCATAATGCTCTCTGGAACATGATACTCATGAAACTTCCGCTTGAAATCTTCCCAAGTGAATATCTCTTATGGTGTGAGCATGGCTAATTGATTTTCCCACCAATTTGCGGCAGGTCCGGATAGAACAAATGCTGCATAACATAACTTCTCCTCATAATTGCATCCAACTGTTTTAAGCTTCCTTTCTGTATCAAGCAGCCAATCCTCCGTATCCATAGGTTCTGATGTAGATGCAAAAGGAATTGGTTTGGCATTTTGGAAATCAGAAAGACTTACTTTGATATCTTTGTTTTCCTCTTCGGGTCCAATTCTTTTGAGTATCTCTTGCATGAACTTATTCTGGGACTCTTCCATCATTTGCATGTATTGAATTAAATTTTCCTCTGTGAATGGATGAGTTGATGGTCCAGTTGCATTTACATCCACATTACTTTCCCTCTGCTTAGCTTCTTACTCCAAACACTGTCCTTCAAACCCAGCTTCTACTCCCGTATCCATAGCCTCTATAGTCCTGTTGCATAAAGAGAATACTCATACTTACATCATGCATATGTTTTCTAAGATCAATTCTATGCACAGTGCTAGTCACACAAGGAAATCAAGAACCAAATCCAAATAACAACCAAACCTATACCATGTATTATACATGTTTTTATAAGCTATTACATACAATCCTCACAACTACGGTTTGCCAATCACTTAGTAAATTACTTGTATGTTACAAGGACTTACTTGCTCATATGAGCATGCTCTCACTTATTACGTCATGCCTCTCAAACATTACAATTCACATTACTGGATATGTACATTATTTAAGCCCTTTACTTCTATGTATTGTCCTTCTCCCTCTTCCTAGTGCTTCTTGGAATTCCGTCCATGATGACGTGAAGTCTGACGACTACCTTCTAGAGTATTTAAACATCCATAGGGTGCGCACTCTTGATTATAAGTACTTAGATTGAGGTTAGCCATTGAGACATGACTAGAAAATGCATGATCTCCCGTGGAATTCTCAGGTCCACCTTCAAACGCACTCTCAAAGTAAGATGCATTCTCTGCTTTTTCCTTGATTCAGTCATACATATAGAGGTAATAACTGTCAGTGCCTTCTTCCAGGTCAATAGGATTAGTACTACCCCCATATGGATCATAGGTTCCATGGCAATTTAACTTATTTCCACTCCCTTACTAGGATCACAGCGTATGAGATTCTCCCCGGTTCCAGTGTAAAATTCTACTCCCCAACCATCGTAATTCCAAACTGGAATACTTGGATTGGATGTTTTCTAAAATTCCTGTTTTATTTTATACTTGTCCATGATCAACATGTTTCTAAGGCCCATTCTGATAATAGGCATAGGTTTCGGACTATGGGTCCTCAAACTCATTCTCTTCACACACCTCTCTCGAGAAGACTGTTCAAAGATACCTAGATTCTCTATCTAACTCCTTTTGCATTCTATTGATTTAGTAGGATCAACATAATCCTCAAGGTTGTATCCAACTCCTGAACTAGAACCTAATGTGTGTTGTGGTAGGTATAGAGTGACGTCCTATTATGATCTATGTATTCGGCAGCTAAGGTAGCTTTAGTCTGCACAAATGAATCATGATCCAACTTAAGTTTTGAATTTATGGAATCTTGAGGTATAGTAGTAGGATTACTACCTACCAATTTCTTTGGATTCTTGTTTTCAAAGCCTGATTATTGCTTCTAAAACTACGATTTGATACGCCGCCTCAATACATCTCATCTTCCTAGATGGCATTTCTTCACTTATCCCCAATTTTTTGGTAAGATAAGCACTACACGGTACTTGACTAACACTTTCCCGTAATTGAAACTGTTAATCTTGACGAAAAGTCAAGATTTGCAATTCCATATTCTATAAAAGTTGTCACAAAAGTTCTGTCCAATCACCTAAGTAGTCCTATACATTACTTGAACATTCCGGTTTGAGTACCGAGATGTTATTCCTCAGTGTAGATAAGAGATTATAATTAGTCCTACTAGGTTATAACTTATTATTACCCTAATTGCATCATAATAAAGAATTATCGCACTAGAAACATGACAATGTAATAATCAAATGAATACTCATCATATTTCTAGAGAACTCTTTACCGTTGCTAACATACTTCCTACAAATTATACCCATTTAATAGGTTTCCAACCTAAGGTCAAAGATTTTGCTCTGTACCAGCTGTGGTGACCCAGCATACCACTGCATGTTGTAGTATACTATAGTCGTGGACACAACACTCATGGAACACCATTCCGCAAATATTATATCCTTAGAGTCGTACAATAGAAACAAAGCGGGTCCACAAGCATACATGATTATTATTACATCGAGAAATTACACAACAACTTCGAGATCCTCTTAGGTCCATAGAGGTATCCCGATGACTCAGGGCTAAACTATAACAACTCTAAGGACAAGATAAAGAAGCAAACTAAACTTTAAGGTTTATACGAGATTAATATGTATATAGAGGATAGAGATCTATGCTACTAGACTTGATCACTATATATTACACATCTACACTTCAGATACTGCGGTCTCCATTCCATAGATGCTTTCGTAATTGTCCCCTTCGGAACTTCCGGATACTTCTGGTTCTTAATAGCGGAATTCTACTTGGTATTCGATTGGATATAGTATTTACTCTTCTTGATCTTTGATGTCTTCGGAATCTAGCAAGGGTTAAGAAGATACGTTCGGTATGAGCGTACTCAACAAGTTCACTAAAAAGGAGTGTTTGATGCACTATATCTACAGCCATAGACCATTGATCGTAGGCAATGCAAGTTTTCATAAACATTTCTTGAAAGGTTGCTTTTATTCTGAAAAGCTATGTCCGTCAGCCTTCAGAGGTTTACCAGAAATTTCATGGAGTTCCTTTCCTGCAGTGTTCTGTCACATCCCAAATTTTAGATTTGGTACTACATATCATGCATGTCATTGTATCATGAGCATCATTGCAAAAATTCAGTTTGAAAAGCTTTTGCCAAAAACCCTCACTTGCATTTGCATTTTGTCACCCACATTAGAGTTCTTGGATTCTACCTTGCACCTTCTAGGACCTATGAGTTTAGTATTTTAGTTAGTACAGATGCATAGAGGGTTCCGTCACGAACCTGTAGCAATTTGAATCACCTCATTTGGAGCTATGGTTCAAAAGTTATGCTAAACTGAAAATCTGCTTAATTTTAGACAGTTTCAGACAGAACAATTTTAGTTAAGAAAATCCCCAGGAAAAAGAATAAAAAAAAGAGAAGAGAGCAGCAGCAGGGCAGGCGACCGGCCCGCCAGCCCAGCAGCCCACCCGGGGCCTGCCAGCAGCAGCCGCTAGCCAGCGCAGCCACGCCGAGCCACAGCTAACGCATCGCGCGCGCTGCCCGCAAAGCGTCGCCGCTCAGCCAACCCACCTAGCCAGGGCACCTGACGAGTGGGCCCCGCCCGTCATCCGCGCGCGCCACTCCACGTGGGCCCCACGCGCCAGCGCTTCCCCAACTCGAGTTCCTCCCAGACTCAAACAACCACAACGATTTAGCGAGGAATTCGGGCAGAATCCGAACAACCCCGAGTTGTTGCTGCCTCCCCTCTTAATCCCTAATCCCTCCTCTTCGAAAGCCCCCAAAAACCGTCGCCTGGGACGCCTCCATCTTCGCAAATTTGCTCGCCGGAGATCGAAGCCGCCATCGGTGCCATTGCCATTGGTAAGCTCCTATTCGCACTGTGTCGGCCGCCCCCTCGCACACCGATGAACCTCCCATTTCCCCTAGCTCGCCAACGACGCCCTGACCAATCCCCTTTGCCGTAGGTCACCGGGAGAACGCGCTCGAGCTCGCCGGAGCCCGAGACCGCCGCCCGCACTCCAGCTCGCCGCCACCGTCGCCCACGGACGCGGTAACCAACGCTGTCACCACCACGAGCTTCGCCGCCGCCTCCCGCACGCCTTACGCCGCCCAGCCATCGCCGTACCTCGCCGGAGCCGCTGCCCCGCGTCGACCCGACGCCGCAGGTGAGCTTCCTCTCCACGCGCCACCCCTACCCTCCGATCGCATATAAACATCCAGATGGACCGTGGACCGGCACGTTGACCGCTGACTGGTCAGCGTCGCGCCACGTCAGCGTGGACCAGTCAACAGACGGTTGACTGTTTATTTAAATCGATTTAATTTGGCAAATTTAGTTTCAATCTTGAAAAAATCATATCTATTAATCTACTAGGCCAAAAATTACAAATAAGATATGGCTGGATTCAGTTTTTCATGTAGAATATTTCTATAAAAGTTTTGAATACTTTTGAATCAAGGTTTTTCCATGATTAATTAAATGGTTTAATGTCCTTTTTCGAGTAATAAATTCATAGGAACAGTTCTACAACTCCAAAAATTGCAAATGAGGTGTCCATGGAATCAGTAGAACAAGGGGAATCTGTTAGTGAATTAAAAGGGTAGACTTACAGTACTGAAAGTTTTAGAATCTATTAAAAGGCTTTCTAGAGTATTTTAATTTCTCAGGAAATTCTATAGATCCTTTTTGAGTGATTCCAGTTGGTACTAGTTCTATTTTAGGTTGCCTACACAGTAGTTATTTTTCCAAGATTTTAAAATCTGTTTAATAGCAGTGCCCTAATAATTGGGTTATAGCTCAATTTTTGGCCATTTAATATTGCATGCCTTGTTTTCAATACTTTTAAAATGTTTTCCATGCATGTATACATTAGGTATACTGAATAAGGTTATAGAAAGCTACTGTAGCATTGTTCAACTTTTCATGCATGCATCTTGCATTGTTATGTTTGTATATGATTGTGTTTGGTTTATTTATGTGATTACAATTGTATCGTGTAGATTGTGACGAGTGCAACGCTTGCTCGTGTGTGGATTGTTCGTTCGACCGCTACAGCCAAGGAAAGTAGATGCTACTTTGTTCATGATGTTGTCCTACTATTTTCAATGCATTGTCGTGTATTTTGTAGATGCATGTGTAGGAAAGTACTATCGCTATGCTATGTCCTATTATGTGGTAGGAAAGTACTATCTCTGCAGCAGAGGATGAAGAAGAGGAGGATCCAGAAGAGGTGGAATTTGAGGTTTCAAGTGATGATTCAGGAGAGGTGTATACACCACCGTCATGGATGGTCCGTGGACAGAATCGCCAATGCATGAACGCAAGGACCTACTCCAACATCTTCATGAAGTAGTTAGATGGCAACCAATTAGTCTTCGTTAGGATACATCGTTAACATATTAAAATTTTATTTAAATAAATGCCAAAGAGCATCACTTAATTTTAAATGAATATAAATTGATAAAAATATATTTGAATTTGACTAAATAATACACTTATATTAGGTATAAAACCTACTAAAATTTTTGGAGAAGATTTGAATTCAAATTGAAGTGGAATCTAATTGTTTTGAATACAAACAGAAAACAAAAAAAGAAAAGGAAAAACTTTTCAAGAAAAAATAGAAAACGAACCTACCTACCCAACCCAGGCCCAGTAACACGGCCCAACCAGCCCACCCGGGCCACGCCTCTCTCCTCCGTAGATTCTTTTCACAGCGCACATTTCCCCACCCCTTCACTAACAAAGCGACCCCACGTCCACGTCACCTCGTCGTCTCCAATGCGACTGAGCCCACGTTCCCCTCCTCGCCATTTTTGGCTGTTTTAATCCGTGTTAATTCCATTGATTCTGCGAGTAAACCTCTCCCCTGACTACGCCTTCTTAACCCCTTCTGGCCCCTCTCCATTTCCCCTCAATCACCACACCACGGGAGCCCCCGGGCTGCTCGGATTTCTGCTCACACCGCCGCAGACCCCGTCGCACTCCGGCACCGATTTTGGCAAGCACGGTACGCCCCTTGAACTCTTGATCAAACAATCTTGCTTGCCACCCTCTTGCGCATATGATGACACTCCCAGTGTACCTTCTCGTGTCCTGTAGGCTTGGCTTGGTATTCGTTCGTGAGCAACTCACGACGACCACCACTCTAGCGATAAATTTTGGTGATACTCGACCGCGCCTTATTCCCTGCCTTGCACTGACTCGTTCACTGTCCTCTTGCACACTCATTGATGCCTTTGTTTTGCCTACTCCTGGCCCAGATGCTCGGCAAAAACTCGGACTACAAGCACCCTACGACGAGCACTACTCTGGCGAGCAATAACGGCCAAACCAGCGCGCCCCTTCTCCAACGGTGACCACCAGTGCAACCACCTTGACCCCGCGACTCGGTAACGCCCCAGTGCCCGTCCCCTCACCCCCTAGCGGCGCCAGATCACCGTCGCCCGACGCGCTGCCGCTGCAGTCGCCACTAGCGCCGCCCATCTCTGGTCAGGGCACTCTGATCCATTAGATCTAGATCAGAAGGATAGGATAGATCACTTAAGCGTAGGGGTACAGGCATATCTGGTCCATTAATTTCACTGATATCCAGTGGCTCATAGTGCCGATCCAACTGAAGCGGTATCGACCAATAGAAACACGCCGCGTGTCAGGGTTTTCGATTTAAAATCCAGAATTTGATCTATTAGATGTTTGAACTAGTAAAATCAATTACTTTTATTCTGTTTATCCAAAAATTACAACTTTTATATCAATGGATTCAAAAAATGTGTACTTTGCAACTATGGCCTTGATCTGGTCATTTTATTCTAAAAAAATAGAGTTTTAGGCAGAGTCTTGTTTAGGACTATTTTGAGTATAAAAATTGTTCTAAAAATTATTTTTGAGTGAAACCTTTCGCAAATTGTTTTGTTTGAACCCTCTGACCATAAACACTAACGTTTGAAATTACAATTTATTTTGTTGACACTAGATATTATTCCTTTAAATAAAAGCATTTCTAGTAAAACAAAATTGATTTAAATAACCTAATTTCACTAACTTGGTCCCAATGGAATTTACACTTTTATAAAAAGGTCCAGTAGGTGTTTTGAAATGTTTAGAACCTTGTTAGAAAAAAAAAATTAAATAAAATAAACTTTTTCATGCTTGCATGCATTTCTTTGTTTTCCTTGTTTTTCCTTTATTAATTTTTGTGTTGTAGTTTGGGTGTGTGCTTTGCTTGATTGTGATGTAGTGAACTTTGAAGAGTGTGACATTGGAAGATCAAGGAGAGTACCTAGATTTTATACTAAAAAGGCAAGTGATACTTGGTCATCAAAAGTCCTATCTTTTCAATATTGCATTAGTAATATTTTTGTAGTATGCATGATAGGACTATTTTGTATAATGTTATGCTATGGTAGATCCTATAGAATATGTCTTGGTAGGAATCTTCCTGAGTTAAGAGACATGTTATTCTAGCATGCTTAGCCTAGCTATTATAACTCAAGGGTGGGAATTCATGTTATGTTATTATGGAAAAGTTATGCCTATGTGTTTTTGACTAAGAAAACAGCTTGTTAATGAAACACCTGGGTGGAATGGTAATTGCATGGATGGATTTTTGTTGAGTGGTTACCGAGGGACCATTTCTATGGTTTACCCTGGTGTATCTCACTTGTGGATGGCCACCCCTAGGAACAAAGAGATTTGAGATGTTCAGAGTTGAGAAGCTTCTAGTGCAACCACATGGCATATGGGCTCTTCCTTGACCAACTAGGTTGCAAGAACTCAGCCAGATGGACAGAAGGTGGTAGTGAAGATAGGATGGAACGCGTCCATGGTGGTTTGAAGGATTGCTTCTAAAAAGTCTCGTCTCGATTCATGTCGAGTCTTGTGGGGAAAGTGCACTACCTCTCGAGAGGGTAAAACCTAAGTACTTAGCCGTGTCCCCTGTAATGGACATTTCGAGCATCAAATACATTGAAATGATCAAGAATCTCCTCATCCCAATTTCTCTAAGTTAAAACTTGTTGGGTGAACAAGGGAAGCACCTGTTGTGTATCTAGTGTGCCATTCTTTGATGAAGTGTTTTGTAAAGAGAAAAACTATTTTACAAAGGATAGGAAAAATTTATTTTATGCAAAGGCTAGCCAAAACTCCACTTAGCCATAAATTCATGTAGATGTTAGATTCTCCATATCAATATGATATCACTTACCAATACAATTCAAATGTATTGACCCTTGTGGCTGTAACTTATTATGTTGCAGGTTTGTGTGATGTTAGTGAAGTGTGTTGAGTAGGGAATACAAGTCTACAACCAACATGATTTCCTGTGGCATATGAAGATGAAGGTCTCCATGCTATATAATTATATTTGCTGCTTTGTAATAAGATAGCCATATGAGCTATGTAAGTTGTAATGAATTATTTTATTCCTGGTTATAAGTTGTAATATGACCTTTGTTTCTTGATATTACATCTTAAACTGTGGGTGCTAGCAATTCGATCCAGGGACTAGCACTGTAAACACGGGGACTTGTACCTTATTGGGTTAGGCCTCTACAGCTGGTATCAGAGCACTGTGTTGCCTATAGGATTGTAACCCTAGGATTGGACAAAACCCCTTAGAAAATAGGAGTTGTATTTGTTCTAACTTATTTACAAACAATCTTGTAAACTCTTTCCTCAACATTTTGTTTTGAATTCTACATCTCTCTTTTTTCAACTTGATGGAGAAAGACTTCAACATGAGCAAGGACTTCAACATCACCAATGACTTCAACTTCAGTTTCACCAAGGACTTCAACTTGGAAATCACTAAGGACTTCAAGTGAGATAAGAATAGTACTCAATACTTGGAGACTAAGGAAACTCAACTCATGAGGAAACGTTATAGACATCACCTTGAACTTGGTGACCAAGATGCAACAATTTATTCCAAGGATACCATAATCTTGCTCCTGATGTAACAACTAAGAAGGATTGAATAATCTCAAAGGGAACCCTATAGTTGGACCACCATACTAGTGTTTCATTTAAATATCGATTTACTAATCTTTTATTGATCATACCAACCTATGTGGTGTGGCAATAATATTTTGTTTGCCTAGAATATGCTTGAACCTTGTTGTTTGAGTGGAATGCATGATTGTGTTGCTTGCACATTGTTTTGTGTGAATTGTTGTGTATGCGTAGAATTCTTTCCCTAGAAATCTTTTGCCTATTCCAATCCAAACTCAACCCAAGAAGATGACTTCTCCAAGAGACCACAACTCCAACATCAAGGATGGTGACAACAACAACCTCGAGATTCCCATGATAGTACAACTGCTAGCAACCCAAGCTAAGTTGAATCAAGTGACAACCCAGTTTTTAGCCAACAACATTGAGTTAGACCCAGCCATGCTAAAGTTCTTGATCCCAATCCCAATTATTGCAAAGGATGACCAATCGGATGATCAACATGAGAAGCAACCCATCCCAAAGGAATTGTGATAACCATGATTTCAAGGATGATAATATGGAAAGAACTCAAGCTTGCAAAATACGTGGAGACATAGGACAGACTTATAAAGATCATATTGACCAGTGCCCAAATTGTGAAGAGAACCATCCAGCTAGAAAATGCCCTACATCTCAAGTTACGTGTTTCCTATGTGAAGGAAATGATCATTCAAATCTCAATATGCACCTCCATACAATGTAACCAACTTTGGTGAACAAAAGAGTAAACATGGACGTTATCCTAGGAACCGTTCTAAGAACCGAGGAAGTTTTCCCACATTTGTAGTGAATTATGAATATGATGAACTAAGAGACCTCCTAGCCTTGGAGAGGCCCAAAAAGAAGAAGGGCAAGGAAACAAACAAGAGATAGTGATACAAAAGATAAAGAGGGATATTAGCCAGGTGATGTGCCACAAATGCAAAGCGCTAGGCCATTATGCATCAAATTGTCCAAAAAAGGAGAAGAACAAGACAAGCAAACTTGTGAAGGATCTCAACCTTGCCACATGTTTCAAATGTGAAAATAAGGGACACTATGCAAACAACTCTCCAGATAAATTACATCAAGACACCAAGTAAGCCAAGATGAAATCTTATTAAAATCCTTTTAAGGGTGGTAGTACCCTAGTTGTCCTGAAGCCAACTTGTTGTCTCTACCCTTCCCGAATCTCGGGACGAGATTCCTTTTAAGGGTGGTAGTCTGTCACATCCCAAAATTTTCCAAATTTTGAAATGTGAGAAATAAGCAAACAAAAGAAATAAATGTTGAAATTTAGAGGGAAAAGAAACTTTTGCTTCTAAATGGAAACATCAAAACCTTACTTGAACAAAATTTGAATGAAAAAGCAACAAACCAATTTTCGAACAAATCAAATGCATTAATGCATGGAATGTATCTTGAATTTAAGCACTTGGAAAAGTTAAACCAAAAACCTAAACCCTAATGAAAGAAATCATCTCCAAGATCACTCCAATACTATGGCTTTGCTCCATATAAAAATTTAGCAACAAACATTTCTAAATGATAAAAAATGGTAAAAAAAATATTACAGAACCATGGGAATTGGTTTCACTCCATTCAGAGCCATGGATAAAAACTTAGGATTTTAATGAGATAAAAGAAAGTATTACAAGGCTAATAAAACTGATAGCTAAAATCAATACCAAATTGTGAACAAAATAATTCTAAAGGATATGAAAAGACAAACAATTATTAAATATAATTATACAAATTGGAATCACTAATTTTGGAACTATAAATAAAAAGATAATTTAAATCTTGGCTAAATCCATAAGTAAATGGAATAAAAGTAATTTAAATATTATAAAAGAATAAAACTTTATTTAAATAAAATTATATGGGCTTATGAACCATATTAAAATTTTATTTAAATAAATGCCAAAGAGCATCACTTAATTTAAAATTTATAGAAATTGATAAAAAAATATTTGAATTGAACTAAATAATACACTTATATGAGGTATAAAAACCTACTGAAAATTTTGGAGAAGATTTGAATTCAAATTGAAGTGGAATAAAATTGTTTGAATAAAAATAGAAAACAGAAAAAGAAAAGGAAAAACTTTTGAAGAAAAAAAATAGAAAACGAACCTACCTACCCAACCTAGGCCCGGAAACACGGCTGAACCAGCCCACCCGGGCCACCCCTCTCTCCCCCGCAGATTCTTTTCGCACCACACATTTCCTCACCCCCTCACTGACAAAGCGACCTCACGTCCACGTCACCTCGTCGTCTCCAGCGCGACTGATCCCGCGTTCCACTCCTCGCCCTTTCTGGCCGTATAAATCCGTGTTAATTCCATTGATTCCATGAGTAAACCTCTCCCCAGACCACGCCTTCTTAACCCCCTCTAGCCCCTATCTGTTTCCCCTCAATCACCACACCATGGGAGCCCCTAGGCTGCTCGGATTTTTGTTCACACCGCCGCAGACCCCGTCGCACGCCGACGCCAATTCCGGCGAGCACGGTACTCCCCTTTCCCTCTTGATCAAATGATCCTACTCGCCACCCTCTTGCACATCTGCTGACACTCCCAGTGTACCTTCTCATGTCCTTTAGGCTCGGCTTGGTATTCGTTCGTGAGCAACCGACGACGGGCACCACTCCGGCGAGAAATTTCGATGAGCCTCGACCGCGCCTTGTTCCTTGCCTTGCACTGACTCATTCACTATCCTCCTGCACACTCATTGATGCATTTGTTTGCTTGCTCGTGGCCCAGATGCTCGGCAAAACTCCGTTTGCAAGCACCCAACGACGAGCACTACTCTGGCGAGCAATAACGACCAAACCAGCGTGCCCTTTCGCGAACGGTGACCACCAGCACAACCACCTCGACCGCGCAACTCAGTAATGCCCCAGTACCCCTCCCCTCACCCCCTAGTGCCGCTAGAACACCGTTGCCCGATGCTCCGCCACCACAGTCGCCAGTAGCGCTGACCATCTCTGGTCAGAGCGCTCTGATCCGTTAGATCTAGATCAGAAGGATAGGATAATTCACTTAAACGAACGGGCACAGGCATATCTGGTCCATTCGTTTTCACTTACATCTAGTGGCTCACAGTGCTGATCCAACCGAAGTGGTATCGACCAATAGAAACACGCTGCGTGTCAGGGTTTTCGATTTAAAATCCAGAATTTGATCTATTAGATGTTTGAACTTGTAAAATCAATAACTTTTGTTCTATTTATCCAGAAATTGCAAATTTTATATCAACGGATTCATAAAAATGTGTACTTTGCACCTATATCCTTGATTTGGTCATTTAATTCGGAAAAATTAGAGTTTTAGGCAGAGACTTGTTTAGGACTATTTTGAGTATAAAAATTGTTCTAAAAATTATTTTTGAGTGAAACCTTTTGGAAATAGTTTTGTTTTGAACCCTCTGACCATAAAAACTGACATTTAAAATTAAAATGTATTTTATTGACACTACAGACTAGTCCTTTCAATAAAAGCATTTATAGTAAAACAAAAATGATTTAAATAACCTAATTTCACTAACTTGGTCCCAATGTTTAGAACCTTGTTAGAAACAAACTTTTCAATTAAATAACCTTTTGCATGCTTGCATGCATTTCTTTGTTTTCCTTGTTTTTGCTTTATTAATTTTTGTGTTGTAGTTAGAGTGTGTTCTTTGCTTGATTGTGATGTGGTGAACTTTGAAGAGTGTGACATTGCAAGATCAAGGAGAGTACCTAGATTTTCTAGTAAAAAGGCAAGTGATACTTGGTCATCAAAAGTCCTATCTTTTCAATATTGCATTAGTAATATTTTTGTAGTATGCATGATAGGACTATTTTCTATAATGCTATGCTATGGTAGATCCTATAGAATATATCTTGGTAGGAATATTCCTGAGTTAAGAGACATGTTATGCTAGTATGCTTAGCCTAGCAATTAGAACTCAAAGGTGGGAATTCATGTTATGTTATTATGGAAAAGTTATGCCTATGTGTTTTTGACTAAGAAAACAGCTTGTTAATGAAACACCTGGGTGTAATGGTAATTGCATGGATGGATTTTTGTTGAGTGGTTACCGAGGGACCATTTCTATGGTTTACCCTGGTGTATCTCACTTGTGGATGGCCACCCCTAGGAACAAAGAGATTTGAGACATTCAGAGTTGAGAAGCTTCTAGTGCAACCACATGGCATATGGGCTCTTCCTTGACCAACTAGGTTGCAAGAACTCAGCCAGATGGACAGAAGGTGGTAGTGAAGATAGGATGGAACGCGTCCATGGTGGTTTGAAGGATTGCTTCTAAAAAGTCTCGTCTCGATTCATGTCGAGTCTTGTGGGGAAAGTGCACTACCTCTCGAGAGGGTAAAACCTAAGTACTTAGCCGTGTCCCCTGTAATGGACATTTCGAGCATCAAATACATTGAAATGATCAAGAATCTCTTCATCCCAATTTCTCTAAGTTAAAACTTGTTGGGTGAACAAGGGAAGCACCTGGTCTGTATCCAGTGTTCCATTCTTTGATGAAGTGTTTTGTAAAGAGAAAAACTATTTTACAAAGGATAGGAAAAACTTATTTTATGCAAAGGCTAGCCAAAACTCCACTTAGCCATATATTCATGTAGATGTTATATTCTCCATATCAATATGATATCACTTGCCAATACAATTCAAATGTATTAACCCTTGTGGATGTAACTTATTATGTTGCAGGTTTGTTTGATGTTAGTGAAGTGTGTTGAGTTGGGATTACAAGTCTACAACCAACATGATTTCCTGTGGCATATGAAGATGAAGGACTCCATGCTGTATAATTATATTTTCTGCTTTGTAATAAGATAGCCATATGAGCTATGTAAGTTGTAATGAATTATTTTATTACTGGTTATAAGTTGTAATATGACCTTTGTTTCTTGATATTACATCTTAAACTGTGGGTGCTAGCTATTCGATCAAGGACTAGCACTGTAAACACAAGGACTTGTACACTATTGGGTTCAGGCCTCTACAGCTAACCGGAGAGATTGGCTGAAACCGTCCATGGTTTCAAGATCAATTACCTTAGGAATAAGATAATAAATGTTGTGTTTATGGCTTCCATCAAAGAAACTAGAAACCAGTTGGACAAAGTCCTCCTTGATGATAGGCCAGCATTTTTTCATAAATTTCCCATTGAAACCATTCGGACCAGGTGCTTTGTCACATGGTATCTCTTTGATGGCACACTCAATCTCATCCATAGTAAAAGGATCATCCAAATGCATCAGGTCATGTGAATGAACTAGATCCTCAAAATTGATGTTCATGTTGGAATTTACACAAGTACCCAATTTTGCTTATAAGATTACCAGATAGCAACACCCTTCTGATTATGGTCATAAACCATGATATTGTAATCAACTTTGATAGATGTGATAATATTTCTTCCATAATTCTGAGTGGACACAACATGAAAGAATTCAGAATTTTCATCACCCAATTTTGCCCATTTGATTTTAGCCCTAATTTTCTAGTGATTATCTAGGCTTCCATGAGTTTGTTAGTATGTGTCAGCAGAATAGCTCTGAAATTCTTCTCATGCATATCAAGATGCTTTTGGTCCTCTATGCCATCAAGTAGAGCAAGCACATGAGTGCAATTTTCAATGGTCTTATTGAGGTTCGAGAGATTTTTACTCCATTTCTTCTATCCTCCTCTAAGACATTTGGATTTTGCAGTGATGGACATGGAAGCATAAGTCTTAAGAGGGGCTGACTGCTAGAGTGAAGAGATAGTATCAGAAAATCCTTCAAAATCTAGCCAGAAATTTTCAAATCTGAATAAAAGAGCCTTGGGGATAATTGTTCCAACTATGATGAAAATTGGGATGTGATAAGAGCCAATCCTGGACAAAGGGGTGGCTAGAGTATTGGGAAAGGAGGTTGTCCAAGATGGGCAAGTAAAAAACCCTATCCAGCTTTTCAAGAAGTGGGGATCCTGCATATTTCTCCATGTGTAAGTTCTTCCTTTGAGTGGTATTTCAACTGGATCATGTGATTGAATAGCATTATTGAAAAGCAACATATTATTTGCATATCCACGATCTATATTTCTATCAGATGGACTTTCGATAAGATTGAAGTCCCCTAGTATCATCCTGTATGGGTAGTTCGTTGGATCCAGATTAAGGAACCAGGTATAGAAATCATCCCTTAAATAGTTATGTGCAGGACAATGATGTTAGTCAGAACCCAAGTGATCCTAGAAAATTGTAGGCGAATTCCACAGAGATATGAAAATTAGATTCACTAATCATAGATCCTATGAATAAATTTCCATTTCAGATTGTAATTAACCCACCATAATTACCAACAGAGGATGTGAAAGAAAAGTGAGAGAATCTTCTAGGGAAAATTTTCTCAAATATGAGTGTTCAAATTCTTCTTTTTTTGTTTTCTGAAGTCAGATGATTCCATAGTTGCTAGAGTCAACTTATTCTCTAATCTGGTCATGTCTAATCTTAGAGTTGATGCATCTAACATTCTAATCAAGCACACTCCAGTTTCTATTCATGATTAAACAATTCAGATAAACTCAACAGTTGACTAACATAATTAGTCAAATGGTCTGGAGAAGTGTAAAATGTGCCTTCATGGGAAATGTCAAATTGGAATAAATAAACCCAGAGCAGACCCCATGAGCAAGTGTGAAATGAGCACATATCAAGTTGGCACACATCATGATAAAAAGGAAGGAAGATAAAAGATAGTTTGCTCATCTACAGCATCAGCATAGTATTTATTATAGCCTAGGGAGATCCAGAAGGAAATTGTAGCATGAAACTAAAGCTAGGAGAAATAAGCCATAGGAGGCATAATTTATTACAGCATGAATAAGGACTACACATTAGCCTGACAGTGGTAACATCTTTGGGGGCAGAGAGTTTACGTTTAGTACTAAAGTTGTTACCCACGTCAACTTGGTCAGAAATAATCTCACTAGTGTCAAGTTCAGAGAGCTCACCAGAGTCATCAAGTTTAGTGATATACAAAGGATGTAGGTGGGATAGGGGGTGCAGAGGAATAGACTTTGAAAATGCATTTCCTATCTTTGCCTTAATCAGTGTCAACATCCAAAATGTGAAAACCAGTGCCATGAATCCGGGAGGTGTCAATGTTGTTGATTTCCAGGTGGGCATTCTTCACAATGTTAGACAAAAGCTTGTGAACAGCATTGAAAGAATCCACTGCCTCTATCATGGGATCAAGTTCAGCTAGGTGATTACCATGTGCATGACTATTCTGAGGTGGAGTTCCAATCATTGGTTCATCTGCTGCAGGTGCAACATCACCAAGGGGGTTTGCTGCAGCAGGAACAACAGGTGCAGCTTGTGCTGCAACATTTGCCACGTGATCATGCATCATATTTTCCTAGTTATCATCGAAAGGAGGTGGCATTGGGTGTGGGTTTCCACCATCAGGTGGGAGAGGATCCTCATTAGCACCTAGACCTCCAATCATCTTAGTTTGTAGAATATAAATGACAACTATACAGGAGTGTCCATGCCCCTCATCACTGGTATTATCACCCAAAACTAGACTGATAGGGATCTCAAGGAGATCAGGCACTCTAGTCTTAACAAGGATTCTAGCTCTTTGGAGTAATATCTGTTCCATAATAAAAACTTGCCAAATTCACTAACAAACTCTCTGATTTTATCAACCATCCATGCCTCTTGGGGGTAATTAACCAACATTATCCAAACATCATGAGTGAAGGTCATATCTCTATGATTTAAACCTTTATTGTGTGGAATAACTCTGAGGATACTATCACCAACGAAGAAAGGACTGCGTTCAATAGTTGTATCCCTAGCACAAGAGTCAGTGAACTGTACCAGAGCAGCACCCATGGCAGAGCGGGAGTGGTTGCGGAACGGGAAGCCGCAAACATTGAGGAAGGCCCGAATCAGCTCAACATCTCCACGGTACTGTGAAGGATCAGGCGGCGGCTCCAGGGTGACAATGTCCATGTCATCACAACGATGCAGAGCATCTCCACTGAAGAAGTGAAAATCCTGACGAAGGCGGTGAATGCACGGCTGAATGACTTCGGCTCCAGGTGGAAGGTGAGGGTTTGGGTCACAGGGGTAGTCGGCCATAGCAGCCTCGAGCAAGGGTTTGTTGCAGGTGTGAGATTTGATGGGCGAGGATCACGATGAATGAACAGGGGATTCTGGGTAGGCCGAGGGATCAATATTCCCAGCACCTGAAGTCGTGACGACATGCCATGTAAATGGGGTGGTGATATGCTCAAGGAGTTTCTCTTTAATGCGGTAAGTAAGGAGTTTTCGCTTAGAGATATAACAAGATTTCCTGATGTGGCCATATCCATAATAATAGAGGTAGAGAATTTTTGCACACAATCCTGTGAGATGTGGCCCAATGCGACGCATCTGGATCAAGTTACGTGGGCCGGAAGGGGCCGTGGCGATGGGTTGGGTTCCTCATTGGGTTGTCAAGTGGGCATGCCAGGATTTGAAAAAAAGGGTGGGCGGGGTGCTAGCGGCTGATCCAAGGAACGTGGATCACGCGTGCAGGCAGCGGAGGTGATCGTGCCACGAAGACAAAATTCCAATGAACAAGCAAATGTGTGGAGCTTTCACCAGTAAGTGCTGATTTTCTACAATAGATAAGGATCCATTCCTTGTCTTGCTCAACAGACCAATCGAATAATTCTTTCCTCCAATTTGGTCCACCATTACCCCACAAAGAGAAGAAAAACTTGAAATATGGACATTCAAAGGATCTAATATTGTAGATCAAAAAACCCACGACTTTGGAAAAAGCTTCAAATCTAAATGATCTGCCCATAATATGAGCAAAATGGTATCCATTTCTACTGCCTCCAAAGCAGGATTGTAGAGCACAACACAGATTATCCAGATTTAGACGAAATGTTGCATGACCGAAAGAAGCCACAAGGAGGAAACCATATTCGGGAGGGGGGATTTCAACAGGGGTGGAGAAAGTAGATTGAACCATGAGATCAATTCCCATGCCATGGGATAAGTCCAGTAGAACACCAAGGGCTTGGGAAAACATGGATTAAGGGGATCAGGGGGATCAATGGGAGTCGCCATGGATTGACTTGGTGGTCGGCAGAGGGTGGGGAGTCGCTATTTTGTTTTAAACTAGTAGAGAAAATGGCGATTTAAGTAGTTTTTGGCTCCTTTTCTCTCCAGTGCAACTTCTCCAAGAATCGTGTCCATTGGATCCAACATCCGATCTGATCCTGCTGAAAATAAACATATAAAGTGTGTGAGAACGCTGTAAAATACCAAAATCCTACATCTACAATGCAAAATAATAATCTAAAACATGATGCAAATACGCACTCATCAGTGAGCTAGCCGCCCTGCCCTCCGTATGTGTACTCTAGGAAGTACGGGCAAAGTGCTCCCATCCATCCGACCATGAGGTAGATCCGACCTTCACAGTTGAAGTGCACCTCGATGTTCTAGCTGCGTCCGCGACCTGCCTCCCACAGCTTTGGTTCACGAGGGCTTAATCTGCACCGTCATAGTGATGTTGTGGATGATGAATTCAATCATCGTCGCATCGATTACCATTGTTGGCACCCCAGTCGTTTCATTGATGTTGTAGACGATGGCTTCAATCATCATTGCATCGATGATGGCTTTAATAATCGTCACATCGATAAACACTATCGGCACCACCATCGTCGCACTGATGTTGCGGATGATGGCTTCAATCATCATCGCATAAATGACCATTGTCGGCACCACCGCCTTCGCACTGATGTAGCGGATGATGGCTTTAATCGTCGTTGCATCGATGACCACTATTGGCACCACTGTCATCGCACTGATTTTTCGGATGATGGCTTCAATCATTTTCGCATCAATTACAACTGTCGGCACCTCCATCGCCTCGGTGTCTTTCATCAGCAACGGACCTGAGGAGGTGAACGGAAGTGAGACATACAGAGACAGAAATTTCAGGTGCTTAGATCCTCACCGCTGCAAGCCGTTTCGACCCCCACGGTTTGGTACGCGCCACCTCATGCTGTTCTCACCGCCACACTTAGGTTCGCGTTGTCGCATGCCGTTTGTACTACCACACTTAGATCCACACCACGACATGTAGTTCGTACCACCATGCTTAGATCCGCGCTGACGTGCCGTTCGGACCGCCACGCTTAGATCCGTGTGGCCGCTTGACGTTTGGACTGTCGCGCCGTCGTACGACGATAGGAGGGGAGGAACATGTAGCCGTTCTACGTGCAATAGGGAAAGGGAGGGAGAGACATTCAACCTAATGGGCTCTCCTCTTCATACAAGGCAGGTGCGCCCATTAGGAGAGAGAGACCTCCAGCCTGTCGGATCATGGTGTATCAAATGGTGGTTGGCCAAGATCCGTGTGGCATACATCTCGACCAATCAGAGCACAACCAAATTGATCGCAAGTTGAGCTATTGTGAGGGTTTGAGACAGGAGAGAGGGGAAAAGTGAGGAAAAATTTAGCGGGAGGGGAAAAGTGGAAAACTTTAGCGTGAGGGGAAAATTGAGTAGAGCTAAGGAAAATAAGGACACTTAGATAAAAAAATGAGTAAGGGAAATTCAAGATTTTTGCATAAAAAAAGCTTTATGTGTTATTTGAACAAAATAATTCATCCTGGCCAACATTATATTGTTTGAAACTCAAAGATACACAAGTGTTCCAAATTTTGCCTCATTTAGACAAAGTATGTTTTGAGATAGGTTATCTTGGAGGTTGATCGAGTACAAATCTATGCATCTTCATAGCTAGTAGCTCATTCCAAGAAGGGTTTAAGAAGTGGTTTGGGGGATAAGTCCATTTCTCTTTATTTCCTTTTCCTTTATTATTCATGCTAGGTTGTAGTAACATAACAACACTCCATGGTTGCACTATGTTTTATTTTTTTTGAATTAAGCTAACCATAAAACCATTATTTTGAATTTAATCACGTAGAAAAAAATGTGGCTGATTAAAAGTAAATGCAAAATTTCTAATTTCATATGGTAAATAATTCCAAGATACACAAGTGTGCCAAATTTTGGTTCAATTGGTCAACGTTTATGCCATGAACTAGCTAAACCCCATGTGTTGACCACATGTCGAGGGAAAAACTGAGCAGTGCTAAGCAACTAGGTGCATGACCATAGAAACTTGCAATAACACATCCAACATACAAACCTGGGTGCATCACACTAGTTCGAATTCAATACAAATATTGACAGTAGTTCAAATTCATCATACAAATTCAATTTAATAATTAAAATTCATTTTTTCTTTCTCCTAGTGTTTTTCGCTGGGTTCACCACCTTGCTCCGGGTGATCCTAGCTGGAATATTCTTGGAGTCCACCATGAGCTTCTTCCATTTTTCTCTTTGTTCTTTTTCTCTTCATCCAATGAATCAAGTGCGTCCGTGTTTCCTATAATTGGTGGAATCACATTTCGATCATTTGGTTCATATGGTTCAAAAATCTTTGTCTCTATTTCTTCAATATCCTCTTGTGTAATTCCTTTACTTTTGAACTCTGCTTCCAATGAATAAATTCCTTTATTATCTGCATCCAATGAATCAATTGCTTCAATCTCCCATGCACTTGGTTCAATCTCCCATGCACTTGGTTCAATCTCCCTGCATTTTGTTCAATCTCCTTGCATTTGGTTCAATCTCCTCTCGATCCATTGGTTCAATCTCCGCTTCATGTGGTTCAGTCTCCCCTGCTTTTTGTTCAATCTCGTCTTCATTTGGTTCAATCTCCCCTGCATTTGGTTCAATCTCCTCTGCATTTGGTTCTGTGTCCTCTGCATTTTGTTCAATATCCCCTGTATTTGATTCAATCTCCTCTACATTTGTTTTAATCTCCTCTCAATCTATTGGTTAAATATGCAATGTATCTGTTGCTTCATTCTCCTCTCGTTCAAATACTTCATTCTCATTTGCATTTGCTGCTCCACCTGATCATCCATTCCATAAGATGGGTCCACTTCAGTTTTACAAAGCCTAGCAATGTGCCCTATGATTCCACAACATTGTCGAGGTGGTGCACCACCCTCTCCACTAGCTCTTATCCTATTCTTTCTTGGCCTACTTGCTGGTCTAATAAAAACTGGAGAGTATAGCTTGAAGCCTGGATCCACTTCCATCAACTGGTCTTTCCCAAGAAGGCTGGAACATTCTGAGCATATGTTGCCATAAATTTGGCAACAGAGAAATACTCCAACACGTACTGATCAACTACACCATCTTTACCTCCTAGAAAACCCATGAAAAACAATGCATGTATGCAGGGTTTCCCACGGAGAAGCCATTGCCTGCAATGGCATGTCCTAGCAACCAAACTCACTAGATACCTCCATTGCCTATCTTTACTATTAGTGTATGTTACCTCAACATCCATTCCTCTTATAATACATTTCGTCTTCAATTTTTTTGCCCTGGCATGCAAAGCCTTAGTCAAAGATGGAGGATGAGATGGCTAGCATATACTGTTGATGCAATTCTTTGATGCAAATCGATCTTTATCATTATCATTTTCCTAATCATATCAAATATTTTCCATAGCATAAGCCCTTTCAATGACTTGACCTTTGTATTGAAATTATCTACAAGGTTACTTGTTACATAGTCTACCTTGCAAATTTCATTGAATCGGCTTCTTTACCACTTCATTCCATGATGTGCATACAAGTACTCCTTCAGCACAGGTTTATGTTTATACAACACATCCAAATGATTCAGATGCTTCCTCAAACTGCATGTGTATTAAGCTAGCCATAGGTTGTCAGTATAAAATTTACCCTTGAATTTCATTGAAAAATTCTTCACTAAGTGTCGCATACATTCCCTATGCTCCACTCTGGGGAATACTGCTTCAGAGATTGAGGTTACTAATTCTTAAATGTCCTATTCATGAACTCCCTAATAATATTATTATCAATAACTTTTATGCAAGGCTTTCTCTTCATGATAAAGATTTATTAGATGCTTCTTATGCTGGACCATTCACATGTATGAAGGAAGAAGCTAAATGGGATCTTCTAGATCGTATTCAAGAAAACACTGAAGCATAGGAGAATGAAAAAGGAAGAAAGTCAGGTATAAATTATGATTATGAATGCACTAAATCTTTTATGGGAACTGATGATTTCATGATATTAGCACTAAGTATGGTCTTGATTCTCAAAGTATTGCCAATTGTTTTAAGGCCTTTTCCTCTTATATTGAAATTCCTAAAAGGAACTGGGACAAGTACCATGCACCTTATAAATATGTTGTTAATCATGTTCCTTTTAGGAACACTAAAGTTTGTGCTATTGATACTATTTTGCATGAACCTTATATTTTGAAAATACCTTTTCGTGCTAAAGTTAAGGAACATTCTATTATAGCTAATGTGGTTAGCAAAAGTACAAAGAAAGCTATTGAACCTGATGAACAAATTAATATTGAACCTGTAGTAGCCACTATGAAAGACCTTGTCACTAAAAATGTAGAACATGGGCACATTATCTTTTGTGAATATGCTTCTAATATTGTCTCTCATCCTAGTAAAGCTAGGAAAGATAGTGTCCCTGTGCTTTCTGTTAGAATTGGTGATCATTGCTATTATTGTTTATGTGACATTGGTGCTAGTTCTGGTGCTATTCCTTATGAGCTTTACAGAGGAATTATGCATGAAATTGGTCCCTGTGAACTTGAGGACATTGATGTGGTTATTCATCTTGCTAATAAGGAAACCATTTGCCATGTTGGTAATGTGAGAGATGTGGAAGTCCTTTGTGGTAAGATCAAATATCCTGCAGCTCTTCTAGTGCTTGGTTCAGCTGCTAGTAAAAGTTGTCTTATCATGTTTGGTAGACCCTTTCTGAACACTTGTGGAGATATTATATATTGTAAGAAGGAGAAAGTTTTAACTAAGTTTGATGGAGAATCTTATGAGTTTAATTTTTCCAAATTTTCTCAAGCTCCTTATGAAAATGATATGCCTAATGAGGATTTTAGAGTTGAACAACTTGCTTTAATTGCTCCAGTTTATGACCTTAGACTTCTTTTTGATGATTGTAAGTATGCTCATTCTGATAAAGGTGTTTCTTGTGATAGTTATATTGTCAACTTTATCTAGAGTGCTACTGAAAGTTATTATGAGAGAGGTAAACATGGTTTTATGCATATCAATAATATTAAATTTCCCTGCTTTATGTTGAAAGCTTTGAAGTTGCACTTGTTTTGTCTTCCTATGCTAGTGGCCTTTTGTTTAAATAATTTGTCTTTTTACAAAACTCCCTTGCATAGGAAGTGGGTTAGACTCAAATGTGTTGGATATTTTCTTCTTGATGCTCTCTTTCATTTCAAATCCATATCTCCTATGTGAGCTTCATTGAAATTATCATGCCCATATTAATGGCTATAAAGGAGGAGCTTTTGGGAGATAACCCATTTTAGTTTGCTTCCAGTTTTTGTTTATTTGAGTCTTGGAAGTTGTTACCTTTGTAATAACCGCTCCTTGTCCTTTTTGTTTGATTTTTGTGTCAAGATCAACCTCTTTTGAGAAGTAGGTGAGTTGTGAGAAGTTTGCTGTCCTGGTACAAATTTTTTGTGCTGCATTGTAAAAATTCGTGAAAAAACTCATTACCTCGGATGGAGTTGTAATTTTATTTCCTTGTGCCCCAAGTTGTTATCCAACTTTCTTTAGTTTTGCACTTTTTGATTTGAGCAACAGAAGATTTTTGAAAAAATCTATCTTTACCTACTAGTCTGTTTTGACAGATTTCTGCCATAATTTGCATTTGCCTCTTAAATCAACTTCCTTTTATATTCTTTTTGGGATTTTCAAAGGAGTTGCTACAGTTGCTTTTGTTTTGATGGATTTAAGTTGAAGTTTGAACCCAAAGTGTTGGGGAGGTGACCCCAGATAGGGTCAAGACAGGGGAAGATAAAAGGAGTTTCCCCTGTCATCTACCGAGTTACTGTTTATATCTGCTGAGTCCTGTAAAAGTCGGCCGAGATAAGCACGGCCATGATACCTACGAAGGGAGCGATTCCTGATCCGGCCAACATACGAGTTAAGTCGGCCGAATATGTATGTACAACTTGAATGCAGGTAAAGGTCGAGCCGAGTAATCCAAGACAAGGCCAAGTAACACGAAGCTTGCGGGAGAAGGAGGTGCCTAAGTATAAACCCTAGCTACTATAGGAGGAATCTAGACAGAGCCAAGCGCTAAGGAAAAAGAGCAGAGATGCAGAGGGGTAGACAGGCGTCACGGAGGTGACAGTGAGGAAGCCCGAGGCGTACATGTGAGGCCCTCTAGAACCTTGCCGCCGATAGAAGGGAGACACGGAAAGGAGCTCGCCGAGTTACCACTTTGGGACAAGCATATTCCAAGAATATGCTTGCCACGTAAGCCCTGGAAGGAGCCAAGGAACCCCTTTATAAGGAGAGGCATGGACTCCTGAGAGGGGGATCGATTCATTCAATGCTGTAAGGCTCGTGTAGTTCTTCTTTTCTTCCTGCAAACAGCTCGAGGAGCACTTGTAGCCCAAGAGAGGAGAAATACAGATCTGTATGTTAGTCATTTGTGTGTAGAAGTAACTACATCATCCCTCCCCGGATCCCATTAGCATCCATAGGCCCTATACTTTAGCCTACCCATGGCATCTGCCGTGCCACCACCACGACAGTTGGCGCACACCGTGGGGCCAGCAGCGGTGCTAGCTGGAGTCAAGATCTGGACGGGAAACTTCATCCACACTGGCGAGCGCGTTGTCTCTGGCTTAGTCCAGAGATTTAATCTCTGTGACTATGTCAGCAATAACGTAGGCAACTTCAGGAGAAAAGCTCCTCCGCGCAACAGCATCTTCATCAACTTGGGCATGCACCAGATCTACGTCGGCGTCGACACCTCCTACGTTTATCCTCACCGAGTTATTGTTGCAGGAGAGCCCCCCTCAGCGCCGCAAACGGCCCGCGTGGAGAGCGCCCCATAGGCAGCGTCGAGGTGATGGTCGCGGCCAGGGTACAGGCAGCAACAGGAGGCGCCGGATCAAGCAATGACCCGACAACGGGAGGACATGTGACCACAAAGCAAGCAGCTCCACAGCCCAGCGAGGTAGATCCTTCAGCGGCCAAGCCAGCCGAGGTGCAGGAGACAACCCCGAAGGCACCAAGGGTAAGATGGCCACCTCAGGAAAGACCAGAAAATATTCTTCAGGCAACTATAGATAATATGACCACGCCTGTAGCGCCGATACTTGATCCGGCTAATGCTCAGGCAGAGTTAGAAGTGACCAGGCAAAAAGTACTGGTAGAGGGAAAAAAGGTGTCGGCCTTGCGGGAGTCCCTGAACAGGACCCTGCGAGAATATGCCAAGGCAAATAAGCTAGATATTTCCCCAGAGTGAGTAGATAAGTTAAGATTGAGAGGAAAGAATCTCATGAATGATATCAACAAAGAACATGAGACTCACAAGGAAGACTCAGTTGACCTAGGCTTGCCGAGGTATAGCACCCCGGCAAAGAACCTAAGGGCGGCTAATGCCGCTGCATTAGAATTGGAGGGACTAACCGGCGAAGCCCGGCAAAAGCAACAAGAAAGAGTGAATGAGCTGGTACGCATTGCGAACCAGCAAAATGAAGAAATGCTTAGGGCTCCCCCGGCGAGACCGGGAGCCTCGCGCATGGTTCATTCGGCTGGAGCAGCACCTGCCCTATCAATGGCATCAGCATCCTCACCAGGAAACAACGGGCGAAGAGATAAAGCAGTAACTTCAGGAAAAAGAAATAAGCAAATCGTACCGTATGATCCAGCAATAGCTGAAAAGGTCAATGAGAACAGAGGCAATGGAAGCCGAGGTAACGGTGGCGAAAGAAACCCCGGCCGTGCCAATAAAGGCAACGGAAGCCGAGGTAATGGAGACCTCGGAAGAAGAAATTATGAGAATGAATTCCCGACGGAAGGAAGAAGGAACCCGCAGCCCAATCCTCAGCCTAGGTATGAACCTCGGCAAGAACGAGAAGTGAGACCAGCTCACCATAATCACGCAAATGAGAGGTACAACGATGGTTACTCAGATATGGAGTATGCAGGGCATGGTGGAAATAACCATTATGGAATGCAGGAGAGAATCATGTACAGAGACTTACCGTCAAATGATGCAAGATTAAAACTGGACAGTTTGTATCGGTCCGAGTTGTTAGAAGAGCAGGGTCCGCCTGGTCCGGCGTGTTTTGGACCTCGGATCATGGGCGAACCACCAGTGCCGAACTTTCATCTGGCAAGGGGCACGAAAACATACAATGGGAGCACCAAACTACATGATTGGTTGATTGACTATGCTACTGCAGTAAAGATAGCTGGTGGGAACTTGCGATGGGCAGTAAGATATGTCCCGCAAATGCTGGAAGGACCAGCCAGAGTATGGCTAAACAATCTGCCAGCAGGAAGTATCAACTACTAGCTAGATTTTGAAGAGATGTTTGTCAGCAACTTCACCAGTACTTACAAGAGACCAAACAGGCCTCAGCAGCTTGCAATGTGCAAGAAGAGACCGAATGAGACAGACATAGAATTCTTAACTCGGTGGTGTAACCTTAGGAACTCATGCGAGGGAGTTATAGAATCTCAAGCGATAGCTTGGTTCGCTCAAGGATGCCGATATGCCAGTGTCTTGTGGCAGAGACTGCAAAGAGATATGCCAACCACTTTGGCAGAAACCATCAGGATAGCGGATTCATATGCATTGGGTGATCCGACACAACCAGAACTGTTATTGGCGGATCATCGGGAGCATCAAGATCAGTATGCAAGAGATGCGGCCGGATCATCGAGGCGCAACGAGTTCAGAGGTAGAAGAAGAGAGGAAAGACCAGATTACAGATATGCCTCCAATCAGGTGGCAGCGGTAGTGCAAGATTAGCCGAGCCACGAAAACAGTTAGCGGCAGAAGAATGGTCCTCAGCAATGGACACCAAGGAATGAAGGGAAGAGACAGTGGACACCAGAACAAAAGAAAAAGTGGCAGGAAAGGCCGAAGTACACGTTTGAATCCATGTTGGATCAACCGTGTAAGTTTCACACTCCAAACCCAGCCAAGCTGGCTAATCATACAACTCGACAATGCGCCTGGATGAAAAATGCAATGGGGAACCCAGCGGGCATGCAAGCACCTTCTCATCAGGCACATCAGCAGCAGCAGCCGCATTTGATTGGGGCAAATGCACAACAGTTAATGTTATCCCCTCCTCCCCCGAGGTATATAACTTTCGGACGGAGATGTAGTGCATCAAGTGATAAATCAGGGCCAGGATGGAAGGACAAACCCCGGAAATAATGGACGCAATGATTACAGGGAACATCATCAATCATATTGCGTGTTCACTACAGAACAGCAAGACAGGCAAAGTGTACAGCGCCGGCATATGGAAGTAAATGCAGTTATGCCGGCAGTACCAAGATATGTACCTTGGTCAGATCAATAAGTAACTTGAAGCATAAAAGATCACCCCAAAATAATGCAGAATGCAGGGTCGTACGCACTCGTACTAGATCCGACTTTTGTCGGGCCCAACATTAATGTGAAATTTTCAAAAGTACTCATTGACAATGGGAGAAGTATCAATATCATGTACAAAGATACAATGCATAAACTCGGAATATCGCAGAATATGCTGCAATCCACGAGAACCACGTTCCATGGAATTGTGCCAGGACTTTCATGCGAACCCATTGGGAAGGTTCGAGTAGATGTATTATTCGGTTCAAGGGATAACTGCTGAGCGGAAAATTTGCAGTTTGAGGTGGTGGATCTAGAAAGTTGCTATCATGCTTTACTCGGGCGGCCGACATTGGCCAAATTCATGAGCAGCTGCCACATCACTTACTTGAAAATGAAGTTAGCCGGACCACAAGGGGTGATAATAGTAGCAGGAGATTACAGGAATTCGATGGAATGTGCCTCGGCCGGATCAAACCTGGCCAAGTCATTGGTGATTGCAAGAGAAAAAAGAAGAATTCAGGAGGTAGCGGCTCTCGCTCAGTCAGCACAGCTGAATATGCCAGCGTTAGCGAACCCACATGGAAGCGTTTCTTTCCAGCCGACTAAGGAGACAAAAAAGGTCCAGATAGATGAGCAGTTCCCAGAGCGCACCATCACGATTGGCGCCGGCCTGGATGCCAAATAGGAAGGCGAGCTCACCAACTTCCTCCGTGAGAATCGGGATATCTTTGCTTGGTCAACTCAAGACCTGCAAGGTGTGCCGAGGGAGTTGGCTGAGCACTCTCTGCATGTAAGGCCAGGAGCAAGGCCGGTGAAGCAACCTCTCCGCCGCTTCGCCGAAGATAGGAGAAAAATAATAGGGGATGAGATAGCTCGGCTCCTGGCGGCCGGGTTCATCATGGAAGTACTTCATCCGGACTGGCTATCAAATCCGGTGTTGGTAGAAAAGAAAAAGGATGACCCAAATGTAGTCGTCGTATGGCGAATGTGTATTGATTACACGAACCTAAACAAGGCGTGTCCCAAAGATCCTTTTCCTTTACCTAGGATAGACCAACTAGTTGATTCGACCGATGGTTGTGAGCTATTGTCATTTGTATACGCGTACTCTGGTTTCCACCAGATACCGTTAAATCCGGCAAATCAAATAAAGACTGCGTTTATTACCCCATATGGGGCTTATTGCTATCGTACCATGCCATTCGACCTGCGCAACGCAGGAGCAACATACCAGAGATGCATGCAAAAGTGTCTATATGACCAGATAGGGAAAAACGTGCAAGTATATGTGGATGATGTGGTTATAAAAACCAAAGAAAGTAAAACACTCCTGGATGATATTCGACAGACATTTGCAAACCTGAGAAGATTCCGAATGAAGCTTAACCCGGAAAAATGTACCTTCGGTGTCCCGGCTGGGAAATTACTTGGTTTTCTCTTATCCAGCCGAGGTATAGAGGCAAATCCAACCAAAATACGAGCAGTTGAAAGAATGGAATTGCCGAGGTGTCTAAATGATGAACAAAAATTCACGGGTTGCCTAGCCTCGCTTAGTCGGTTTGTATGTCGGCTGGGGGAAAAGGCATTACCTCTATATCAACTGATGAAAAAATCTGATAAGTTCATTTGGACACCGCAAGCAAATAACGCATTTCATGAATTAAAAAAGATGTTGGTCACGGCACCAATTCTGGCCTCTCCATTATCAAAGGATCCTATGTTACTTTATGTAGCTGCCACTAACAAAGATGTGGAACGGAATGAAGATGAAAAGTCAGTACAAAGGCCGGTATATTACCTAAGCGAGGTATTATCAGCCTCCAAACAGAAATACCCGCACTACCAAAAGATGGCTTATGGAGTATACATGTTGGCGAAAAAACATGAACATTACTTCGAGGAACATCCGATAAAAGTGATTTGTGAAGCACCCATAGCCGATATATTGAGAAATAAAGACGCCAGTGGCCGAATAGCAAAATGGGTATTCGAGTTATCACCTTATGCCCCGCAATTTGATAGGAGAGATGCAATCAAATCTCAGGCGGTGGCAGATTTCTTTGTGGACTGGGCCGAGGTACAATCGGAGCCTCCATTAACATATCCGAATGATTGGACAATGCACTTTGACGGTTCCAAGCTGAGGAATGGCTTGGGGGCAGGGATAGTGTTAACCTCGCCAAAAAGAGATCAGCTGAAATATGTACTGGAAATACATTTCGCCGCGTCAAATAATGTAGCCGAGTACGAAGCACTCGTCCATGGGTTAAAGGTGGCAAAAGAGATTGGCATACGTCGGATCCTATGTTACGGGGATTTGGATTTAGTAGTACATCAAGTATATGGCAATTGGGACGCGCTAGATGCGAATATGGCCCTATATAGATTCCATGTGCAGAAAATCAGTGGTTACTTCGATGGGTGTGAGTTCCATCATATACCTCGAGCAGAAAATGACGCTGCAGACACGCTGTTAAAACTCGGATCAACTAGGCAATCAATTCCCCCGGGTATTGCCCTAGAGCACCTAAGAAAACCATCAATAGCACCATCACCAGAGTCCGAGTCCATTTATATCTCAGCAGAACCCGGAATTTCCGAAAGTAAACCCGGCCATCGCACGAATGGATATGGAAACATCCGAGGCTGTTATGTCGGCGGAAAATATGGAAATATATAGTGAAATTATCCCAGAGAAAATCATGCCGACATGGGCGCAACCCATATTTTCCTTCCTTAAGGATGCAATTTTGCCGAGTAATGAGGTACTGGCTAGACAGACAGTAAGAAGAGCAAAGGCTTATACAATCATAAACAATGAGTTGTATAAAATAAGCGTCCCAAACATGCTGCAAAGATGTGTTGACTCGGCAGAAGGCCAGGAAATCCTCCTAGATATACATCAGGGAGAATGCGGGCATCACGCCTCGTCCAGAGCTTTAGTGGCCAAAGCATTTAGGCATGGATTTTATTGGCCGACGGCATTGAAAGAGGCCAAAGAATTGGTAGAAAAATGTAATGGTTGCCAAAGATACGCCAGCAAGATACATATGCCATCGTCCGAGTTAAAGACGATACCAATTACTTGGCCATTTTCTGTATGGTGCTTGGATATGGTGGGACCATTCAAGCCAGCCCGGGGCGGAATGACTCACATTTTAGTCATGGTGGATAAGTTCACAAAGTGGATTGAAGTAAAACCAATAGGAAAGTGTGATGGACCAACAACAGTGAAATTTCTCAAAGATATTATCTTGAGATATGGTTATCCACATAGTGTTATTACAGACAATGGCACATTCTTTGCAGAGGGGGCTTTTGCTAGATTCTACCAAGAAAAACACATAAGACTAGATGTCGCCTCGGTGGCTCACCCAGCATCAAATGGGCAAGTAGAAAGATCTAATGGACTAGTATTGTCCGGAATAAAACCCCGACTCGTCGAACCTCTGCAAAGGTCGGCAGGGTGCTGGATCGAGGAACTACCAGCAGTACTATGGAGCCTCAGAACTACCCCAAACAGGTCAAACAGGGTATATGTCGTGGTATTGCCGACGAGTACACCATGGAGGGTCCTCACGTGTGTGTTTAGTGGCGTGGGGTAAGGCGACGGTTGTGGTGCAGGTAACACAGCTTACCCAGGTTCAGATCCCTGGCGGTGGAATCCTACTCCTATAAATCACTATAAGGGCAATACGCTGAGTTACAGAGATAGGTTCGCTGTGCGAGGTTGTCTGAATCGATGCCCTAAAGGCTCCCATAGGCCCGACTTATATAGTCGCCAGGTCCTAGGGTTACAGGGAAAAGTCCTAGTCGGACAGGTTATAGAGTCCTACACCGTCTATTACTAGTCTTGTGTATCTTGCACTCCAAGGCTCAGTACTGGTGGCTCCACCGTAGCCTTCCTTTATCCGCATGGGCCTCCCTTGGATCCACCTAAGCGGGCAGGCCATAGGCCATGCTACCGACTATGGGCCACCCGGGTTAGTCGGATAAGAGACATGCTATAAGGATACCCATATAGCATATCCCCAACAGTAGCCCCTGGAGAACTCCGAGATTTTGCGCCGTCTTGCCTCTTCACGTTGAATGCTCTGTCTAGATGGATGTCGGCAAATCGTCAAGCAATATCTTGTAGTCCTCCCAAAGAACCCTGCAAGGTTTTCTCCGTCTTTGAATGGTAAGCCAGAGAAATGCTGAATCTTCCATCATACTCTTCCATAGTCGGATTAAATCCGTTCATGCCGGAATCTTCGATGTGACGGCTCATCTACCCGTGTCATCTATGATGACGTAGGCTTAGGTCAGCGATGCCTCGTAACTCACACATGCAGAGAACGCAATCATATCCGATTTTACCGCGCGAGTGATACGAACCGTTCGCGGCGACGGTTAGAGATGTCGCGAAATTACCGCGCATGCTCACGAACACGTCGTCTACGCGGCAACCGTCCGATCAGCTGCACGAATCTTGATGCAGAGCATGATAAATAGTAACCGTGGGACACTTTCCACCTTTTACCTCATTCATCTCGTGTCATCATCTTCTTCCTCCAGCCGCACGCCTCCTCGAGCTCTCCGCGAGAAACCTCGAAAACCCTAGCCTCCCTCTGCGTCAGTCGCATCCTTCCAGCACCCCATGTCCAGCAGCAGCTCCTCCCCATCGATGGCGGCGTCGAGTGAAGCCACGGCGAAGCCGGCGATCTCTGTCGTCGTGCCCCAGAGGGCCTGGTCATCCCCGCATCGGCGGTGGTTGAAACCACCAGCGGCGACCATAATCTGGCGGCCCTAGAGCCTCTGGAAGAAGAGCCAGACTCGCACAAGGGCGACTGGCGCGGCTCGTACATCACCGACCGCGACATCCAAGAGATGGTCGCCGAAGTCTACCTCCCGTGTGGAGGGGCTCGCTGGCGGCGGCGCTTCACAGGTGACACCTTCTCCCCAAGCCGGAGAAAAGGTGTACCTCAAGGCTCAGCTGGTACGGGGCATTTCTCTGCCCATCTCCCACTTCTTTCTCTCCGTCTTGAACCACTACAAGGTCCAACCCCATAACCTCTCCCCTAATAGCATCTTAGTGCTTAGCAACTTCATGGAACTTTGTGAGGGTTACCTAGGGATTAGGCCAAGGTTAGACTTGTTCGTGTACTTCTTCACCGTCAAACGTGAAGCCGGACACAGCAAGGGGGAGCTTAGGAATTGCGGCACCATAAGCTTCAAGATCCGACCTGGCCGGCGGTTCCCCGACATCGTCGGCCACAAGTCATGCAAAAACTGGCAGCGGACGTACTTCTACGGCCCCGACATTCCTTTGGCGGGCCGAGAAGTAACGTACCCGGACTTCGCGGATGGAGCCGCCGATGAAGTTTCCACATGGAGATCCCATGCCTCCCTTCCCTCCGACCTCAACGTTTCTCGAGCAATAAGGCGGATCAAATGGTTCGTAGAGACGGGTTTGACTGGCTTGGACCTGGCCATGTGCTGGTTCATCAGGCGAATCCAGCCTCTACAGCACCGCGCGAAGTTCATGCACGAGTATACCAGTGATCGAAGGGATACCCTCCGGATCTGCATGGATAACTTCTCGAGCGACTCCGTCAAGCTCCGCCTGAAGGACATCGTCAAGGTGAAGGATAAGAAGCATGGCTTCACCATCACCTGCGACATGTACATAGACGGCAAGTGCCCAAAGGTAGATATGTATTTTCCGTGTACGACATATACTCCAATTTCGCCGTCTTGCCATTACCACTTCATCTAACACGATGATTTCTAACTTAACAGCTTAGCGATCTAGATGAGGACAACCTGGCTGCCCAAATCTATGATCCAAAGATGAAGGAAGTCACTGATCGTGTCCGGCGATGTCCGTTAGGCGTGAAAGCGGAAGAGCTCCACCTCTGACGCTGCCGACGGAGGCAAGAAGAAGAAGACGGAGGGTGGAGCCTCCAAGAAGTCTACCGCCGCCCTGGAGGCGGAAAAGAAAAGATCCACCGGGATTTTTGCCAAAGCACCCCCATTAGTGTGAGCTTCTCATTCTCCGACATTGTCTTATTTATCTGTCTTGTTCCTGTACTTATGCACTTTGCACGTTTCAGGAAGAAAGCCACAACCAGCCTCAAGAAGACCTCCAAGACTTTGGGGGCTTCTAGAAATATCAAAGATATGTTGCATCGCGACTCCTCCCCCGCCATCGCCCTGTACTCCTGTTGTCAAGCCTTCCTCTGCCCCGACAAGCTCTCAAGCCCAGGAGGCACCAGGCCCTTCCGCCATGGAAGTGGATTCTGGCGCTTCTACCGAACTCGCTGTTGTCGGCGAGCAGGCGACACACGGGAGCGTTGCTCTACCAATGGCTAAAGCTCCGGCTAAGGATGCCATCGGTAGCAGCAAGGCGGCAGTGGGAGCTGGTACCTCTGCCGAAGGCGACGCCCCTACTCCCGAAACCCTTGAGTTCGAAGATAGTTTACCGGTGCTCCTGCGAGTAACACAACTATGATTCCTGGAGGAGTGTCGTCATCTCTGACGTGCGGTATTGAGGAGCTGCTCCGACAAGCAGATATCTTGCGGGGAAATAGCATTTCCTTTGGCAAGCTGCTGGCCGAGAGTGCTACAAACCTCAACATTATTGCACTTGTAAGTTTTACTTTGCCTTTTGCATTTCGTTATGAGTATCCCACTGTAGCCCCCGAGGATGTAGACGGAATACCATAGGTTTTTGCATCTATATGCTCTAAGAGTGACTAAGTGAGAAAGAGCTCTCACCGTAGCCCCGTGCATTTAGATGGAAGAAACTATTCCGACTAGATGCTGTAAGAGTAGCATCGTAGTGTTTATATTTTTCAATCGTAGCCCCAAGCCTCTAGTTGTAACTGAATTATTTCCGACTAGATGCTTAAAGAAAAGCTAAGCATTTTCCGAGTTAAAACTTTATCTTGTAGCCCCAAGCACCTAGATGGAAAGTTTTGACTAGGTGCTCAAGCGAACTAAACAACAGTTTTAACTTTTCCTTTATTTCACAAGCGAGAATGCTCGGCGGAATAGCCAACACAAGTACAGAAAATGCGCGCAGATCTTGAAGCGAAAAGGGTAAAACTTCCATCTTGAAGGAACATATCATCAAAAACAAGAGTACATTTTCTTTTTTCGCATTCCGTCTTGGTTTTATGCCTTCCTTCTTCGAGTACTCACTGTGTGTTTTGTTTTCTCCGACTTGCAGAGCATGTCGCCAAGGCCAATGATATTGTCGAGCAGTCCAAGCACATTCAGCAGCTGGACAGTGAGAACAAAATCCTTAAGAAGGAGAGGAAGAGATGTCAAGATGAACGAGGATTCCATGAAAGCCCTGCAAGATTCCACCTCCGCGGAGATCAATCGCTTGAAGGAGGAGCTTGCGATCTTAAAAGATCAGAAGCAAGCTGCTGATGAGCAAAATCATCGCCACTGCGAGGCGTTTAAGCTCCTCCAACAAGAGAAGGAATCCCTGGCGGACACCGTCTGGCAGGCTAAGGCCAGCATCTTCAGTAAGTGTCCTTCGCCTTGTATTTCTGTAGTCTGGATACTTAGAGTTTATTGAACTCATGCGCTCCTTGTCGGATTTTTTAGAGCCTATGGGTTTAACCCGCTCGCCTCCTTCGGACAAGGAATACATGGTTCTTGCCGGCAACTTCATCAACACCGCCATCACCAAAGCCAAGGAGATTGCTAAGCCCCTCCAGATATATATGAAGGCATCAGACTCTGTATCGAAGTACTCGGAGATTCTGCGCCGAGCCCCCGAGCGTGTTACAAGCTGGAAAGCTTCATGTGCACGGGCTGGCGCGAGGATGGCGCTCTCAATGGTGAAGGCACACTACGAAGATGCCGACATCGATACGATGACCTGTGGCATCCCCGACGTTGATGATGACGGCTAAGAGATTGATCATGAAGCCATCTTGTCATCACTCGCGGGTTATGACACCAGAGTCGCCGAGTTGGTGGACATCAACGTCTTCGTGCCCATGAACACCATCGACAGCGTCAACTAAGATTCCTCCGAGTCTCATCATAGCGCCGATTTTGAGTGTGATTCTCCGGCTGGGGACGATGCTGCTTCCAAGTCTCCTGCGCCCAAAGAGTGAAAAACACAATGTAATATTTGTTTTGCCTTTGGTGGATGCGCGGGGGAAAAGAATTGATGGTGTAACTTAAGGCGGAAAACAATGGTTGTTATGTCCTGCTACTTAAGAATTTAGTTCCCAGCATGTATATATTTTTTAAGCAAGTGCTGGCTTATCCATTACTTTGGTTCTTATGCTTGACTTCTCGTGAGTCGGAAGACTCGTTGTCGGAACCATGCGCTTAGGTGATGATGCCCAATGGCACCATCAATAACCTGAGCACAAAATCGCCGACAATAAGTGCCAAAAGTCACTACTCCAGAATCCACATAAAAACGACAAAGAACGTGTAGACCAGAAAACTTAAGCTACGCCCGTAGGCGGAATTTTTCACAAGTGCAAACGCAAAGCTTGTGCATAAAGGTTTTATACGATCCAAAAATGAACACTAAAGGAGGTAAAAGACTCAGAAATATGAGTGAACCAAAGAGCTTTATTTCATTGATCATATAAGAGATACACAATTAGATAAAAGTGCTAAGTGTAAAAAGGACGTAGCTGTGCTATGTTCCATGGCTGATCAAGCTCCGGGTAGTCATCATCCGGGTCTCGTCGCTTACGCTTATGATCCTTGTTGGGTCTATCCTTTAGTTCACGATTGTCAAAAAGGTAGTAAGACCCATTGAGCAGCGCCTTGCTTATGATGAACGGTCCTTCCCATGGCGGGGATAATTTGTGTGACTTTTTCTGCTTAAGTCAGAGCACCAAATCCCCCTCTTTAAACGAGCGATGCCGAACGTAGCGACTATGGTAGCTGCGTAGCTTCTGCTGGAAGATGGCGGATCTTTGGCATGCTAAAACACGCTCCTCCTCGAGAAGGTCCACATCCAGGTGTCTGGATTCTTCAGCGTCATCCTCGTCGTAGGCGGCAACTCTTGGTGCATCGTGGAGGATGTCGGAAGGCAGGATAGCTTCTGCTCCATATACCATGAAGTAAGGTGTGTAGCCGATAGATCTGTTGGGTGTAGTTTGTAAGCTCCACAGCACAGATGGCAATTCTTCCGCCCAGGCTCCAGCTGATCTATCTAGCGGTGCCTCAAGACGTGGCTTGATTCCCTACAGAATTAATCCATTGGCTCGCTCAACCTGACCGTTGGATTGTGGGTGTGCCACAGATGCAAGGTCAAGTCGGATGCCTTTATCCCAGCAATATGCCTCCACTTCTCCGAGTGATAAATTGCTGCCATTGTCGGTGATAATGCTATGTGGGAGACCAAATCTCACCACTAGATCCCGGACAAACCTGAGGGCAGTTGCCCCATCAAGCTTTCTAATGTGTTTAGCTTCTATCCATTTGGTGAATTTATCAACTGCTACAAGCAGTTGTGTAAACCCACAAGGTGCCGTCTGTAATGGTCCCACCATGTCTAGCCCTCAGACCGCAAACGGCCAAGTTATTGGTATTGTTCGCGATTCTTTAGCAGAACATGTGGTTGTCGGGCATATCACGGCATCCCATGCATGTCTCAACCAGCTTGTCGATGTCGCCTTCGCGATCACCAAGAGAATCCTTGCCGGAAGGCTTTCGCGACCAATGATCGAGGAGCGGCGTGATGCCCGCAATCTCCGAGATGGATTTTGCATAGGATTTCCATACCTTCTAGCTGGGAAACACACTTTAGGTATACACCAGTAGTGCTCCTTTTGTAGAGTTGCCCATTGATTATGGTATAACCCTTTGCTCGTCATACTATTTGCCGTCTTTCGACTTTGTCGTCGGGCAAAGTTCCGTGTTCAAGGTATTCCATGAACGGTTTTGTCCAAGCCGGAGGGACCTTAGTCACCATGTTGACGAAAAGTCGCCTCTATCCGGATTGTCGATGTCGGCTCCCTTCACGGATGGTGTCGAGTGCTCGAGGAAAACTCTGGCGGAATTCGGCATACGACCCTAGCTTAGACACCAGATCAGCCGCCTCGTTTTGTTCCCTAGGCACATACTTAACCTCGTAGCCCAAGAAGCTCTTGGCTATCTCATCCACTTCGTCTCGATATGCCGCCATCATAGGGTTCCGCACATTCCAGGTGCCAGCCACCTGCTGGGCAACCAAGTCGGAATGTCCATAGCAAACTATGCGCTTGATGCCAATATCCTTGGCTACATGTAGTCCGTGAATGAGTGCTTCATACTCCGACATGTTGTTTGTAGCCTCGAAGTGGATCTGCAGAACGTAGTGTAGCTTGTCTCCTGTTGGTGGCTGGCAATACACCAGCCCGAGCCATTGAGCAGCTTTGATCCGTCAAAGTGCATCACCCAGTACTCTGGTTCTAGCAACGGAGTAGCGTCTGGCATCTCCGTCCAATCTGCAACAAAATCCGCCAAGGCTTGTGATTTGATAGCGTCGCGTATCTTGTAGGTGATCTCGAAGGCGGAAAGTTCAATTCCCCACTTCGTGACCCTTCCTGTAGCGTCGCATTGTTCATGATGTCCGGATGGAGTCTTGCTCACCATCGTGATTGGGTGCTCAGTAATGCCTCGGCTTAGAAGCAAGGAATACTCCATAAGCTATCTTTTGGTAGTGCGGGTAATGCTTCTTAGACTCCGTCAAGACCTCTCTTACATAGTATACTGGTCGTTAAACTTCGTGCTCATAGCCTGGTTCCTTCCGCTCTACGACGACAACGATGCTGATAACCCGGTTGGTTGCCGCCATGTAAATTAACAGGGCTCTCCAGCTCGGTGCTGCAAGGATGGGCGCCGAGGAAAGAATCTCCTTGAGCTTCTTCAATGCTGCATATGCCTCGTCGCCCACGTGAATTTGTTCCTTTTTCAGCAACTTGTACAATGGCGGGGCCTTCTCTCCAAGTCGGCTGACGAACCGACTAACTGCTGCAACACAACCTGTTAGTCGTTGAATGTCCTTTAGGCATGTCGGACGGTTTATGTTTAAGATGGCCTTGATTTTCTCCGGGTTGACCTCGATTCCACGCTAGGAAACGATGAATCCCAACAATTTGCCGGCTGGAACCCCGAATACGCACTTCATAGGGTTAAGCATCATGTTGTATTTCCAGAGATTATCGAAGGTGTCTTTTAAGTCGGAGATTAAGTCGTTTGACTTTTTAGACATCACCGCGATATCGTCCACGTAGGCGTGAACGTTCCGACCAATTTGGTCGTGAAGGCAATGTTGCATTGTCCGCTGGTAGGTAGCACCTGCGTTTTTGAGCCCAAAGGGCATCGTGACATAGCAAAACGTGCCGTATGGGGTAGTGAATGAAATGGCCAATTGGTCCGACTTCCTCATCTTGATCTGGTGGTATCCTGAGTATGCGTCGAGAAAACACAAAAGTTCCGAGCCAGCCGTCGAGTCAATGACTTGGTCAATGCGAGGCAAAGCAAACGGATCTTTGGGACATGGTTTGTTCAAGCCAGTGTAATCAACGCACATTCTTAATTCATTGGTTCCCTTTTTGGGGACAAGTACAGAATTGGCCACCCATTGGGTGTGAAGGACTTCTCGGATAAATCTATCCTTAAGTAATCTAGCTATCTCTTTTCCAATGGCGCATCTCTTCTCATCTCCAAAGCGTCGTAGAGGTTGTTTCAGTGGTTTGGATTTTGGATCAATGTTTAAGCTGTGCTCGGCAAGTTCCGTAGGTACACCTTTCATGTCGGCAGGTTGCTAGGCAAAGATGTCCCTTTTCTCATGGAGGAATTCGACGAGCGCGATTTCCTATTTGGGATCCAGGTTTGTCCCAATGGCGGTGACCTTGGCGGCATCGCCTACCACAAGTTCCACCGGCTTGGTCTCGATGGAGGCCTTGAACGCAGGAGCAGAGTTAGAGATTTGTTTCTTCAACGCGGGCATCTCTGAGTCATCGACCTTGCTCTGGATCTCTTTGAATTCTTCGCTGTAGAGGACAGCTTCTGCAATGGCTGCTTCGTTGATCTCGCAGTCCCTTGCCTTGGTAAAGCTTCCGGATATGGTGATGATGCCGTTTGGTCTGGGTATCTTGAGTTTGTTGTAGACGAAGCATGGCTTGGCCATGAACGTGTGGAATTTGTCACGGACGAATATGACGTGGTACACGCTCTTGAAGGGGACCACCTCGAAGGTCATGCGCTCCTGGTGGTAGTTATTAACATCGCCAAAGGCTACCTGAAGTGTAATGCACCCAAGGGACCTAGCCTCTCGACCAGGAACTATGCCGTGGAAGACGGTGTTGGTCCGCCTTAGGTTTGCCTCCGTCAAGTTCATCTTTTGTTGTGTATCTCGGTACATGATGTTGATGTTTCTTCCATCCACCATACACTTGGTGAACTCCACGCCACAATCAAGGGGTTGATGACCATGGCGTATTGGTTCTCCGTGGGTATAAGGTGCAGGTGGTCCGTCCTATCCGGTTATGGGAACCTCCAACCAGCGCAGTCTTGAGGGACTAGGGGAGAGTAGCCATCGGGATCCTCGAGAGGTGTTCGCTGTCGGACGGTGGGGTGCCAAGGAAAGTGTGGTAGAGGGGCCTTCTTCGAAGGGTTCTTGCCCGTGTCGTCCCTCTTGGTGGCGTGCTTGGGGTCAACGTCTTCGTCCATGTCACTTGAATCCTTGGACTCCTCCTCCTTCTTCTTCCCCTTACCCTTGCCGCGTGGTCTGTTCTTCCGACTTCACTTGTAGCCGGACTCCGGGTCTTCCTTAAGGCCGTTGATGAACTTGTAGTGTCGATTGGTATGGGTGGCTTTGTTGTTGACGTCGAGGTGTACGAGGCACGGCAGATCACGGTACTCCTCGTAGGTTTGGGGAACGCGGAGCGGCACCGAGTTGGTTTCACTTCCTCGTTGCTGCCCACGACCGGCTCCCCTTCCTCGGCCATGCTGTCCGCCCTCTCCTCGTCCTGCAAAAGTCATAGCGACCATGTCGGTGATTGCTTTCTTCTAGGCGGTTTTCCGCTTTGTACTATTGTTCCGCGAAGCTTGAGTTGGAACGGCCGTTGCCAAGGAGCCACGAGCATCGTCGTCGGCGGATGCAAACTCACTAGCCAACTGAATCATCTGGTTCAAGTCAAGCTGGTGATTGTCCTGCAAGCGCTTCAGCTTATGTCGGAGCAACATGCCCCTTTCAAACCCATCGATGAAGGCGGCCATGGCGGTCTGAGCATGCACTCCTGCGCAGGAATTCTTCATGTCCAGCTAGCGGGAGAGGTAGGCGCGAGATGTCTCGTCTTTCTCTTGCACGCACCGCTGTAGATCGCCCACAGTGCAGGGACGCTTGTATGTACCCTCAAAGTTCTTGGTGAACGCTTCTTGCATGTCCAACCAGTTGTAGATAGATTTCTCCGGCAAGTCGTCGATCCATTGACGGGCTGTGCCCGCCAACATTAATGGGTGGTACTTGACGGCCACATTGGGGTTGCCTCCGGCAATCTCCATGGCGTTGTCGTAGTCCTTCAACCATGTGGCTGGCTTTGCGGTGCCGTCATAGGGCTTGATGGTCTTGTCAATCCGGAAGCCTTTGGGGTAAGTTGCGGACCATATTGCAGGTCCAAAGCAACGTGGTCCCAGGTATGGTCCTTCCCGGGCCTCGTGGATCTTATCGATCCGCGAACGTGCATCGTATGGCTCTGGGTTTTTCTTCTTCTTGTCAACATGGGATGGGCTGCGTGAATGACGCGGGCCTCCTCCGCCATGCTGACTGCTTGGTGGTGACGGAGGCGGAGGTGGCGGTGGGTTAGCCTTCTTGCTGTTACCCTCCTGCGATGCCTCACGCCTGTCACGGTTGCTTGTCGGACGCGGAGGGTCATGGCGCGACCTGCTCTTATGTCCTTCGTTGTGCTTTCCGTCATGACGGGTCTTCTCCGCGTTGTCGCGGATGACGATGCCGCACTGCTTTGGTGGGGGCATATCCGTATGATGATGAGCTTTGTAATCTTCGCGATGTCGGGGGGACCGGGGCGATGGCGATGGGCGACGAGGTTGGGCCTTTTCTCCGTGGTCGGATGATATTGGGATAGCATCCTTCCTGTTGCGTGCATCCCTCCATCTTCGTTCTGAGGAACCCGTCTGGGACCCGACAGCAAGAGGAGATCTGTCCCTTGGCGCCTTGTACTGGCTAGACTGGCAAAGCGCTGGGTCAGACTCAAGCCTCTGAGAGGTGGCCTTTTCCTGCTGCTTCATCGCCTTGGCCACTAGGTCATAGACCTGTTCCACTGCCTCAGGTGATCTATCCTGCTCCAGAAGGGTCTTGGCAACGGCAAGGTTAAGGAGTGGGGTGGGCATCACCTGCTTGCCTTCACTGTCAATGTATGGCTTGGCTTGTGCCGGCTTTGAGGGGGCCAATCCTAGGTTGGGCGCCCGCATGCATCATTGATGACGCGAGCGAGCTTTCTTAGCCTTCGCTGTAGTGTAGTCTTGTACTCGGCTCCATTGCTCTAGCTTTCTATGGACTTCTGTGTGTTCACCAGATCTCGATCTAGCTTAGCGCCTTGCTCCGCGATGGCTTGCGCTTCCTCTAGCAACTACTGGCATTTCTCATCAAGCTGGGTCACGTTCCGGATATGAGCAACGGTCAGTGGCTCGACGATGAGATTGTCGTACATCACTCTACCGCTGGAGTAACTGGGCTGCCGAGATATAGATGCCGGAGGCGGTAAGTTTGCGGTGTTGTTGTTACTCGCCGCCGATTGCCGCGTTCTGCTGCCGGGTTGGGCGGAGGAGGCATGTCTTTTGCGCGATCATCGCAGCAATAAGTGGCCCTTCCCTTTCTAGTGCTGTAGGCGGAGCTCGTCCGGGTTGATCTTCATCCATCGCCGTCCCAATGGTGACGAACACCCCTCGGGACGCGACAATGTTGTTGGCCTATTCGTCGCGCGAGTACTCCTCCTCCATCTCCTGCATAGCAGAGTCTAGCTCTTCTGGGCTGAAGTCTATTTCCTCTGAATCTGCACTGAAGTCAACATAAAGCGTGTCAATGATAGAGTCAGAGGGCGCCAGGACTTCCTCGATGACGGGCGGTGGAGGTGCAATGTGCTCGACGATGACTGGAGGCGGTGGTGCTGCTATGACGATGGCGGCCGGAGGTGGTGGTGGCGGTGGCTGAATCGGAGGGGCTCCGTCAATGAGCAGGACTGGCTGTAGCCGCTTCAGCCTCCGCGTAGTTGTTCACGGTGCTCACCATCTCTTCGAGGGTGAGGCGCCCTGCTGCCGCCGTCTTAAAGAATGCCGGAGAAGCGTGCCACAGTCTAGTCCTTCCACGGCGATACAAAGCGTTATCATCGGGTAGTGGGCTAGGTCAGCTTGTATGCGGAGCCACCTGGCCAGGTATTCGCGGGGGTTTTTCGCCCTCTCTCTGAATGCAGCGCGCCAGATCGAAGATGGTAACCACGCCGACGAACTTGGATCTCTGCTGTCCACGCATACGGACTAAGCCGGATTTGCGTGATCTTCCACCTTTATATCCCGCATAGGCGGTTTGGGTGGGCCTTGAATTTTTTCTATCTTTGCCTGCAAGCTCCGAAGAGAGATCCGACATCGATCCTTCCGCGAATGTATCCTGCCCGTAGGCGGTCCGTGCGGGTCTTGATGCTCCTCCGACTCCCAGGGAACTAGTGTCCGAGTCGGTTTCGCCGATTAAGAGGTGGATGTCTCCGATAGGAACGATCGAACACCACGAGGGGTCGCCTTCACGGGATCCAGAACTCGTCGGGAGGGACGATCGGAACATTGCCGGAGAAGAGAACTCGACCGATGGCTATGATTTTGCCGATTCCCGCGAAGATCGTGGTCCTCTCCCGCTGAAGAGCCTGAAGCGCCTCTTGCCCCACGGTGGGCGCCAACTGTCGTGGTATTGCCGACGAGTACGCCATGGAGGGGTCCTCACAGTGCGTGTTTAGAGATGTGGGGTAAGGCGGACGGTTAACGGATACGAGGTAACACAGCTTACCCAGGTTCAGATCCCACAACGGTGGTGGAATCCTACTCCTGCTATAAATCACTATAAGGGCAATAATACCGAAGTTACAGAGATAGGTTCACTGCGAGGTTGTTCGAATCGATGCCCTAAAGGCTCCCATAGGCACGACTTATATAGTCGCCAGGTCCTAGGGTTACAGGGAAAAGTCCTAGCCGGACAGGTTAGAGAGTCCTACACCGTCTATTACTAGTCTTGTGTATCTTGCACTCCAAGGCTTCGGGTACGCTGGTGACTCCACCGTAGCCTTCCTTTATCCGGCATGGGCCTCCCTTCTGGATCCACCTAACTGGGCCGCCCAGTAGGCCATAGGCCATGCTACCAACTATGGGCCACCCGGGTTAGTCGGATAATATACATGCTATAAGGATACCCATATAGCATATCCCCAACAGTATACCCCATTTTTTCTGGTATATGGGGCAGAAGCCGTGCTTCCAGCCGACATAATACATGATTCGCCAAGAGTAACCCAGTATACAAACGCTGAGGTAAATGAGGTAGCTCGGCAAGATGATGTTGATTTGCTAGAAGAGGCCAGAGAGTTGGCACTATCAAGGTCAGCTATTTATCAGCAAGACCTACGACGATATCATAGCAAGAAAGTCAATCCAAGAGTGTTTAAAGAAGGAGATTTGGTTCTTCGGCTAGTGCAACGCACAGCCGGCATGCACAAACTATCACCCCATGGGAGGGGCCATTCATCATGAGTAAAGCATTGCACAATGATGCATATTACCTAATCGATGCTCACCACCGTGAAAGAACAAGGCGATAAAGCCGTGAAGAATCGAAAAGACCATGGAACATAGTTTTACTTCGTCCATTTTACTCGCAGGAGCCATCTGTGATACGTTGTAATATGACGCTTCAAGTCAAAGTATCAACTATGTATTAAACCTCGGCACCTCGAGCATTGACTCGGGTACTGCCCTACGTTATTTTTTATCTGAATTAAACCTCGGCACCTCGAGCAGTGCCTTGGGGACTGCCCTATGTTATTTCTTATCTGAATTATGTATTAAAACTCGGCACCTTTGAGCAGTGCCTCGGGGACTGCCCTATGTTATTTCTTATCTGAATTATGTATTAAACCTCGGCACCTTTAAGAAGTGAATCGGGGAATGTCCTATGTTATTTCTTATCTAAGTTATGTATTAAACCTCGTCACCTCGAGTAGTGACTCGGGGACTGCCCTATGTTATTTCTTATTTTGATTCATGCATTAAACCACGGCGCCTTGAGCAAGGACTCAGGGGTTACCCCGTAAGGTTCTCTGCATTAACCCATGAAATATATTTCAGCAACTAGGTTTGCAACTCGGAGATGACCACATGGTCCAAGGTAACTCTTTGAGCACACGCAAGAACTCGATAGCCCAAGTGATAACTCGGGGACTAGTGTGTTTAATCGATTATTTGTCGCCAGACACATAAAAGTTCCATAGCTCACCAAACAAAGATCTCTAAGAATGATGCAAAAAGAGTAACACTCCCAAAGAAACGGCGCATGATAAGGGGTGCAACTTATTGTTTCACTGTGCCAGATACGGGCTTCGGGCTTTATATCTCTGATAGAGGTCAAGAACACAATGGCAAAGCCGTCGAATTTATAAAGGCCAGGCAATATAAGCGCCAAACTAGGGTCAACCACATGAAAATATACGATCCGAGCCTATGAGATTGAAAGGTCGCCAAAGCAAAGATATAAAGCAACAAGATCTGTTTAGACAAACTAGTGATGATCACTGGCTACCCATGCCTCGGCAACAGCAAAAAAGGGTTCAGAACACACAAAAGGCGGACAATTGTTTCACACACATCATAATGCCCGCATACCAGGGACTAGAAATAATTTAAGAAGTTTTTTGAACCTAAGGGGCAAGAAAGATGAACATGCACCGGCGCCCAAGGTAGAAGGTTCTCGGCCAAGTTACTTCGCCTCCACAAAAGGAATAGTAACTTCGGGGAAGTCCTAGCTGCCGAGAAACGTTAGTTTGAGCTTGAGAGTGCCCACCTTTGAAGATGATCGCGTCGCTTATCCCCATCCGAAGCTTGCGCTGAATCACCGGAGTTGTCTGAGTCCCTTACCCGCATCCTGGTCGTCTCAATCATTATCGAGGCATCTTCGATTTCGACGTCGTCTGCTGGATTGGGAAGAAAACTCGCCCTTCAATCCAGTTATGCACATCAGCATACTCAACAAGCCGAAGCCACGAGCTTGGCGGCGTTGACCAATTCTCGATCCTCAACCCAATGGGAGCCAAAGGCGCAAGTTTATTAAGGTGTCGGCGAAATGTCATCGTACCAAGACATAATGACTGTGAGCGCCATATCAGCACCAGCTGGCCCGTAGGATTCTCCAGAGATTTAACGGCTCTAGGATGCCATTAATCTTTCCACAAGTATCTTGATCTCGCTAATATCGAGTTCCGAGTATTCGCCGCCGTAGAACATGGTAGGCCTGAATGGCTGCTTGCACCAAATCCCTGCCCATAATCTTCATCGGACTAATGGCAAGTGCTAACGGCAACCAAGAAGTCTTCCATTGAATATTCTAGGCTCGAATCATGGGACACTTCGGCGTTTGCCAACAAGGCCAAGAATGACCGCCTAGAGCTCACGTGCCTAGCTTCCGAAAATGATCTACGCAAAATAAAAGTATATCGCTTAAAAAGTAAGAAAGAGAAGAAGATAACTCGCCACGGTCGAGACTTACGATGAATATAGCTCAACATTTCGAGATCCCGAGTCCAACAACATTAGTCTTCTCAAAGAAAGTGATTTCTTCGCTCATCGTCCGATTCTTAAGTTCGGCAGCCTCGAGGAGTTCTTTGTCTTTCTGTAGTTGTAGACTTAGACGATTCTTTTCTTCGGAGAAATCCTGATCAACTTTCTCTAACTCGGGTTTCTGAGAAAGCTTGAGGGACTCCACCTCGGCACGCAACCGGGTTATCTCGTCATCTTTCTTTCAATTGCGCTCAATGAGTGGCGGCTTGCTCTAAAAAAATGCAGCATCATATCGTGCATGGGTATGCATTCTTAATGCGACCCTGCAAGAGTTTTTAACTCGGCTATACCAAAGCCAGAAGGCTATAAGAAACCCAGGATAAGTCTCAAACGAAAATCAATAGAGGAAAATAATAACTAACCTTCCAGAGCTTTGAGTTTGTTCTCAAGACGGATATTAATATTATTGATATTACTTGTTTACCAGCAAAATGGGTTAACACCTCAAGTCAAAAATATTAAGAACTTAAGGGACAATACAAAGATTTGTTAAGTTACCAGCTTTCTTCACCACAGGAAGAACTTTCGCATACTTCTCTTGCAATTTCTTGTGCGCGAAAAGCAGCCTTTGGAATTTGGCCGTCCACGATCATGGGCAACCTAAGTGACAAAATAAATTACACATGACATTCAGCGAAAACAGATCCGAATCACGCAAAGCTTAACTCGATCTAGGTGGCTGGATATTCTAAGCTAAACAGATCCGAATCAAGCAAAGCTTAACTCGGATCTAGATGGCTGGATATTCGGTTAAGACATATCCGACTCAAGCAAAGCTTAACTCGGATCTAGGTGGCTAGATATTCGAAGCTAAGACAAATCCGAATCAAGCAAAGCTTAACTCCGACCTAGGTGGCTAGATATTCAAAGCTAAACAGACCTGAATCAAGCTAAACCTATCTCGGACCTAAAAGAATGGATAATCAAAGGCGAAATAGATCCGGATTCAGAAAACATTTAATATGGAATACAAATGAACCACGATGAGTCAAAGTCATACATGAAATTTACTCGAATAACGACTTTTAAAGTTTAATAAAGCTTCCAAACAAACAACAAGTTATTCGTTGCAAGCTTTGGGGACTAGGGTATATATACTACCATGTGAATAACTAACCGATATCAACGGAAGCAATTACCTGCTCATCTTATCACCGTCAAGAACGATCTTGGCAGCCATATGCAAACGATCGCTGATGTCGAAAGCTGAATGGCTGATTGCTCGATTGCCCTCAAGCTGATCAGCTGCTCCAATTATTGGCGCACTCCAACAAAGAGCCGAGGCTGTTCCGCCTCAAGACGTGTTAGCACCTTACCTCGGACCTGCTAGGTAACCACACACAAGGCTCTTGTGAAGAGTGAGCTGAGTATCGCCGCCGGGTGACAACAGATTTAGGAAGAAATCTTCGGAACGTATCAGCAATGTTGGGTTGAGAAGAGCTAGCGGACCCTTCTAAGATGATGAAGGTCCGTGACAACAACCTTCTTAGCCTTGGAAGAGATGTCGGCGGGCCGCAACCTCGGCACTCGGAGTGGCATCTTTGGGGACCGGAGGAATTATGGTTTCCAAGGGCGTCGAGAGGGTAATATCCTCGGCCGGAGTTGGAGTTGCGGTTGGAATTGTGGGGGTCAAAGAAATCTCGGGGGAAACTTCGGGGTTCGCAACGGAGGCAAGAGGTTCGGTAGGAGGATTTCATCAGGGGTTATATCGCATCAAGAATGGAGACCACGGCACATCTCACGAGGTGATGTCTGAGCTCACAGGAGGATAGTCAATTCGAGCAGGACTAGGAGCTCTAGTATCTTCAGGAGGCGGAGGAGAAGGCAGCCGAGTTTTTTGACTCATCATACTCGGACCACTCGGCTTAACAGAAAGAGGAGCGCTGCAAAAGCACAGAAAGTTAAATCAAGAGACAGAAAGAGAGAAGCAAGAAATACAAATGAAAATGAATTCACCCAAGAATCTGGCATGGTTTTACGGTTCGAAGGTGCCGGGCTGACTTCTTTGTTCGCTTCTTGGGAGCGGTTTCGAGACACCGCTGAGCAAGACGCCTCAAGTAGCGGAGGTTGGGAGGCGAGAGGCTCGGCCAGGCACCTGACCGACCTGATTAGCTAGGGAAGTAGAAGCCGGAAATGCATAAGAGATAGGCATTGGCGACTACCTCAAGAATTTGGACGCCGTCTGAATCACCTTCCTCCCTGGGCCGAGGTCTTGCCACGGCGCGAGCCGAGCGACGCCTGACTTGGGAACAAACTCCTCCGAGTGAGGCTCCTCGCTGTCCGGGTGTTCCGATCATGGTCCACGGAGGGCCAGAACTCTCGGCATCCTCGATCTTTTGCTCCACAAATCTCTGCAAGAAGAAAGACAAAGAGGAATCAGCAAAAGGAGTCATAAATGCGATTAGGAAACAAAGCACAACACGCTTAACTTACCTCGGGGGGATTCCCGCAGTGAACTGCTTCAGCCCCAGGTATAGTCCTCCAGATATCTCATCTTGAAGATAGCTCTGACACACTTGAAAAATAAGATAATCCTCGAGCTCAACCGTTGAGACCCGGTTGGGATCGAGAGGACCACTCATGTAACAGAGCTTGTGCGTGTGATGCTGGAAAGGGCAGATTCGGCAGCTGACGAAGGTGGTCATCGATCCGCCACAGAGCTCGGCGGATCACCTCCTTCACCGAATCTCAAGGCCTCGCCAAAGCATGGCTCCTCCCGGGTTGTAGGTCCAGTTCTTCTTGAAGGGGGGCCGATGGAGAAGGTAGGAGCCGGATCTTGTCTCCTTTCCGTTGTTCTTGACATAGAAAAAGATCTATGCCACTTCTTGCAAGACTGAGGAACTCGGATTTTCTCCGAGGTGTGATGGACGCGTTCCACATCGAAAAGCAACTTCTCAGAAGGCTGAAGGGATTTGTCTGGAACGACGTTAGTTCGGATCTGGAAGAATTTGGACCATACATTCACAGACGGCCAGAGGCCAAAGTATCCTTCTGAGGCCGAGATAAAAGCGGATAAGGAGGCGATGGCGTTAGCCGGAAGGTGATGCGGCCGAGGTCAAGAATTGAGGAAACTTAGCGAAATCGCTAAGGGAAAACCGAACCTGCAAGCAAAGTGGACATAAAGAAGACATAGTCGCCGTTGAGTACAGAGAGGATTCACATGGTAAGCGACGCCTACCTCGGCAGAATCTGGCGAGTCCTAATTAGCCACCGATCTCGTGACGAGTGACGGAGGAACTCGCCAGAGCCCCGCCCGACCAGACACTACATCATCGTCTTCGACGAGCGCGCCACTAACTGAACTCGACATAGGGTCGCTGGAGAAATCAACGGAAGAAGAACTAACGGTGGAGCTAGGCTTAGAGGCGCTGGGACCTGTAGTGGTTCTAAGCGAAGATGGCAGCGGAGCGGAAAAGAACCGCACGGGAAATCTTGAGAACGGTGGATGCACCTAGGGAGAGAACCTAGCAGTGGGACCAAAGAAAACTCACCGGCAACAGCGCCGGAGCAGGCGCACGACGATGGGGACGACGGAGCAGAGGAACTGTGGCCTCGCCGTCGAAGATGTCGATGATGGCACAACCGCAGTGGCATGAGCAGGCGCACAGACGCAAGGAGGAAGAAGAGCAACGGTAAGCGAAGGGGGAAAGTGAACCCTCTAGCCACGTGCCCCTATTTATAACCGAGCGGCCCTGGCAGTAGTGGGATCGCAGGCGCGGCGTTAACTGTAGATCGTGCTTGCGGCGGAACCGCTCGTGGCTGAGTGGAGCCACACCAAAGAACACATGACGCAGGAGAGGATCAGGCCTCCTAACCGATGCGGTGCGTGAGGCATCGCAGCGCCGACGCGACAGGCGTAGTAATCACTTTATCTTGTCAGTGGGAACTATAGAGGAACAAAAAACTAGAAAAATAATGATGAGTGTTACACGTAGGACGAGGCATGCACGAGAAGAAGCGTAGATACCTCGAACAGAAAAAAGTAACTCGGAGATGACGAAATGAATATAGGGAAACTGATGTGGCCTGGCTGAGGTTACGGTCAGGACCACACCAGCTTCGGGGACTAATGTTGGGGAGGTGACCCCGGATAGGGTCAAGACAGGGGAAGATAAAAGGAGTTTCCCCTGTCATCTGCCGAAGTTATCGCTTATATCGCCGAGTCCCGTAAAAGTCAGCCGAGATAAGCATGGACATGATACCACGTAAGGGAGCGATTCTGATCCGCCGACATACGAGTTAAGTCAGCCAATATGTATGTACAACTTGAATGCAGGTAAAGGTCGAGCCGAGTAATCCAAGACAAGGCCGAGTAACACGAAGCTTGCAGTAGAAGGAGGTGCCTAAGGTCAAACCCTAGATGCTATAGGAGGAATCTAGACATAGCCAAGCGCTAAGGACAAAGAGCAGATATGCAGAGGGCATAAGGCCACGGAGGTGACAAGAGGAAGCCCGAGGCGCATATGTGAGGCCCTCCGAACCTTGCCACCGATAGAAGGGAGACACGGAAAGGAGCTCGCCAAGTTACCACTTTGGGACAACCATATTCCAAGAATATGCTTGCCACGTCAGCCCTAGAAGGAGCCAAGGAACCCCTTTATAAGGAGAGGCATGGACTCCTGAGAGGGGGATCGATTCATTCAATGCTTTAAGGCTCGTGTAGTTCTTCTTTTCTTCCTGCAAACATCTCGAGGAGCACTTGTATCCGAAGAGAGGAGAAATAAAGATCTGTATGTTAGTCATTTGTGTAGAAGTAACTACATCATCCCTCCCCGGATCCCATTAGCGTCCATAGGCCCCATACTTTAGCCATACTTTAGCCTACCCATGGCATCTGCCGTGCCACCACCACGACACAAAGGTTTATTGTTTGTGCATACTTTAATGTTTCTAATGAAGATTGAGTGAGGCTTTGTATGAAAGGACCTTTCAAGTGTTGGAGAGAAGGAATCTGCAAAGTCCGTTTCTGAATAGGTAAAAATGCTGGAAATTAAAGGTTCATGAAAACTTTTCTCTTTATATTTTTGCTATTTTTATTCCATATGGAAGGTTATGAGACGAAAAAGAGCAGGAAACGGAGCCCGGGGGGGCCACACCTCCCAGTGGCGCTGGCCCTCCCTGGCCGCGCCACCAGGGGTGTGATCACCCTGGAGCCTGTCTCCGTCCTGTTTTCGCCCTGTACCTTTCTTATGTCGTAAAACTTCATAATATATAACCCCCCCCCCCCGGATCCCCCGAGGTTCATATATCGTGTTCTCGTCTTGTTTTCGCTTTCGACCGCTTCGCCAGTAAGTATTCTCAAGTTTAGAGGCACCATGGTCTCCGCCAACGACAAGGGAAAGAAGCCCATAGAAGATGATCTTCAAGACCCCAAGAAGGAGGAGGAGATCTTGGTTGAGGATAGATAAGAAGTGAAGGAAGACAAGCATCCGGATACCCGTGCTACCATTAAGTAGCATTGGAGTGGTGGCAAACCCTATCAAACTTAGGAGGACAACATGGATGTCTATAGGAGGTAAACCGCCTCATTGCCTCGCTCCCGCTACTTTCTCCACGTACAAGAACCCCTTACCTACTCTTATACAGGAGCAGGAATTCCAAAAGTTGCCAACGGAAAGTTGCACTCTTGTTTGGATATGTCTCATTCTAACCATTCCGGGAAAGAACACTTTAAGGAGGAAGAGTGGGGAAAGAATAAAAGTAATCGGGATTCTCGGCCTGACATGATCATGAACTGCATTGAGCATAATTTGAGTTGATTCGTACTCTAACCTTCGAGATTGAGGATTTGAGGAAGCTGATTGAAAAGCTTATCAAGGGAACACCACCACCACCAAAGGAGTAATTCGTCATCAGGTTTTGGCATCCCCTTGGTTTTTTCCATGCTTGGGGGAGTGCCACGATATCACATCATTATCTTTCATCTTTTTACCTTTTTAGTAGATTCATATCTTGAATAGAGAAGTTATCATATAGGATGGTTTGCATTGTGGAAGTATCTCTCCTTTAGTTGGTTATCTATGTATCCCTTGGTGTCAGTTCCTTTATGGAATATTAATGAGAAGTTTCATCTTTTATTTTCTGCACTTCTTATTTTAGTTTGCAATTTATATTATATGATTGATATTGTTGATTAATTTTGGTATCACTTTGGGAGCATCAAGTAAATCTAAATTGGTTTTGGCAAACCGAGTTCTGGTCAGTAGCAACACTTTCTGAGGTTTGAAAGGAAAAGAGAAAAGCACTTACATGTATTTTATATTATTTTCTTTATTTATTGATTGGATAATAAGCTTAGTATTCTTTATTTAAGATCTTTTGTGTTTTCAAGGAAGATTGCATGTTTGCCTTTTTCACTTGTATGTTTGCTTGTTTCCTTCAACTCTTTGCTTGGTACCCAAATTGCTAGACAAAAACCTGTACTGAGAGGGAATACTTCTCGTGCATCCAATCCTTTAAACCCAAACTTATGCCATCTGTTTCCACCATATCTACCTATTAGCATTATTGCTATTCCAAGTAAATTCTCGAGTTTCATCTATCCTTCAAATTAAAAATTCTTTTGTTATGTGAAAACTAGTTAGTAAATCTCTCATGAACTTGATGGCACACCTTATTTTCTTGCCCTTAATAAACTTGAAGCATTGTGTCATCTATGTTGTATATGCTTGAACCTATAAGTTGGGAATTAGAAGAACCATGCTGTCACGGGAAACGCTTTCAACACCTGTAAATATCGAATTCACGATATCATGATCTTTGTTTATGATGTTGGCGGTGCGAAATAAAAGGGTGTGACACCGGATCAAGGCTAAACAAATCCCTGCCTCCGCCTAAAATAAGCTTAACCTTGAGCTCGAGAATATTTAGTGAACAATCAAGAACACAAAGGATCGTACGACACAAAATTTATTATAGCAAGCTCATAACTGAGCAGAGAACCAATTTATTACAAGCAGAGGTCACTGACCACAAACATTAAACAACGGAAGGCAGTTTATGCTATTAAGTATAGCAAACTTAACAAATGGCCTAAGAGGCCTGAAGCATAACGATGACGTGCCGGCCCATAGATTCCGTGCTGCCGGGAACCCCAAACTACTCGTCGATGTCGATGTAGTACGGAACTCATCTTCAGGTGAACACTTACTCTGCCAAAAGTATCAACAAAGAAAGGGTGAGTACAGGGTGTACTCCGCAAGACTTATGGCTGGTGGAGTTGTTTTGCATAAAGCCATCTTTTGTTTATAAAACAAGAGGGAGAAGAAGATCGTCTAGTCAGAGTATTTAAAAGGGGATAAGAGGGCGACATCTCCGAAGTATTGATCATCATCTTTTGATATCCACCAACTCATCATCATCTGAACTTGGATCACCCCCTCGTACCCATGAGGAAGCATACTTAAGCACACGTTGATCTACAAGTTTTACAGTGGTTAAAGTTATCTATGATCTTGAGTCCGATCGCAGGGGTTAAAGTTATCTATGATCATAACCATGAACACGGCTTAAAAGATTATTACCTCAGGGTGTACAACTTTACCCACATGTGCTAACCTTCTCTTAATGCCAGAATCATTAGCACTCTTCCTTGGAAGGCCAGCAGAGGGTGGTTAGACACGACCTTTACCTTGCTTTCGCCAAGACCATGAGTCACGCAATAAGTATGGTTCTGCCATAACGGGTCAAATCCCGAAGCCAGTACTTAAAGATGTGAGCCGAGGTTGGTTTACCAGGGGCGCTATCTACCCCTAGAAACCTCGGCCACGCTTACCTACCTGTTATGAATGCACCAACTTCACCAGACAAATCTTTCAAAAGATTTTCTATGCATATGTCGAATGGAACGCCTGAACTATGTGACTCATGGAATCTACTAGGCAAGTTAGTCAGTCATGAGGTTGTCCAAGCCCCGTGTGGTTGCACGCTCGTCTTGGTTCCAAAGGGAAGAACACAGGTCCTAGTGGTGGCGAGCATGGGATTAGAAAAACCACATCCCACCATGGCCTCCCATACAAGCCTTAGAATGTTTATTCTCATATCACCTCTGATATCATCTCATCACGTTCTCCTATCATACTAGATTATCTGCATCTGATACATCATGTGGATGAACCAGACTCAACAGCTATGCATGGCTAAGCAGGACATAGATATAAGCTCTAGCAGTGCACACAAGCCAAACCTAGTTATGCTAGGAGCAGTGGATCAGATAATATAAGCTCAAAGGGAGTAATGCAATAGATAGGATACTCTATCTATCGATAAAAGACCACAGTAGAATCGTATGCATCATGGTAGAATTGAAATGATTTTGAAATCGTAGGATTATATCATGGTGGGGCTATGCTTGCCTTTGCCAATTGATAACAGATAAGCAGATCTTTGGGAGCCTTTGACTTGACTTGGTTATAGTTGGTCAAGTATTGTTCGTCGATCTTCGATCATTGATGGTGTTGTCCTCGGCTTCGATCTTGATCTTGATATCGTATTCTATCGGGAAGAACCAAACACCAGAAAGAGAGGGAATCAATCAACACATGGCATCGATGCAATGCTCAAACGATGATGATGATATGACAAGTTAATTTGTATCGAAATATAACCCTAAGACATGCTCGACAACTTAATCGGGGTTCCGAGGGGTGAAACCCCTAACTCAGGAAAACTCCGAAGGCATAAGAGAGGGGTTGATTAGTTTTCTAATTAAACTTGTCATGTAAGTTGCTTAACAATGCATGATTATAGCTTAAATCAATAGGTTTCATTTTTCTGAACATTTTGATATATTATTCATATTTTTCTGACTTATAAATAATAAGTTAATGAATTTAAATAAACCTGGATATACTTTTAACACCCAGGCTACAGCTAGCCCAGGTGACTAACCGACGGGCCCAAGGCCACCTCAGCAGCCACACATGCGAAAGGGCTCAAGGGCAATTTTCACCGGGGCAGAGGTTACCCACTGGGGTGGAAGGTGGGACCAAGGCCACGCGGGCCTCGCCGGCAAGCGCGTCGGCCAGCGGCCAGGGACGACGGAGGAGGGCGATCTGGGAAGCGCTAATGCATGCGTTCGAATCAGCGCGAACCAAACAGAGGCGGCGCCACTCGATTTGGGTCACCGAAACGACGGCACGGATGAGGTCTGGCGGCGACGCTCGTGGCCGACGGTGGCAGCATGCTAAGATGCGAGAAGAAGGGGATAAATGGGACGAGGAGAATCGCATGCTCACCCTGAAGCTTAGGGACGCGTCGGTGAGGCCATAGGCGGACAGGGTCGACGACATGAACGACGGTGGTGCTCGTTAGAGACGGAAGAGACGGCTGTGTTGGCGTTGAATGGAGGCTCCCCTCTTCGATTCCGCTAGGGAGGTCACCGATGAGGCGGAGCCTGTGGACCGCCGGTTTTGGCGAGGGAAGGCCGGAGACTACGGGGCAACGACGAGGTCGTTTGCTAGGTTTTCGGTTGCTTGCGGGAAGAAAGGACGAGAGAACTGGGGGGAGAGCTGAGAGGATACAGCGAGCGAGGGCATCGTGGGGGTATTATCCTCTCACCTGTGGCGGCGCGAGCATCGACGCCTGCGCTGCCCCACGGCGGGCGCCAATGACACGCAAAGGCGTACTTACTGGGAAGACGATAGGGGGAAAAGAGTGAAACGGTATGGGCCAGATGGGCCAAGCTATGCTAGCTGCGGGCTGCGGGAGTGATGCACGTGAGCGACAGGGATAGGAAAGAGAGGAGTGGGTTGCGCCGGGTCAGCAAGGTCATGGCTCTAGTTTTTATTTTGCAGAAACTTTTCTATTTCCTGTTTTCAGTTCTGTTTTGTATTTTCAAATTTATTTCTGTTTTGAATCATTCAAAAATACTAGTGGCTTTTATAAAGTATATAAAATACTCAGGGGCCCTTTTAGTCCATTTGGGCTCCATAATTTTTGGTAGTTTACATAATTCAAAACATTTTGAATTGATTTGAGAGGGTAAAGCTAGGGTTTTAAGGTTTGATCTAATTCTTAATGCATGCATTTTTAAGGTATGATGCTTTAAAACAAGAGAGAGAAGAAGCTCGTCAAATCAGAGTATTTTAAAAGGATATAAGAGAGCGGCATCTCCAAAGTATTGATCATCATATTTTGATATCCACCAAATCATGATCTGAAACCTATCTAGGATCACCCTCGCACTCCATGAGGAGGCATCCTTAAGCACACGCTGATCTCGCCAAGTTTTACGATTAGGTTATAGTTCTCATGATCTTAGAATCTAGTCACCAAGCGTTCATAACCGTGAACACGAATTTTCGAAAATATTTAACCCTGCAGGGGTGTACAGCTTTACCCACACGTACTAACCTTCTCTTAATGCCACTAGATAAGCCCTCTTCCTTGGAAGGCCGGCAGAGGGTGGTTAGACACGACCTTTACCTTGCTTTCGCCGAGACCATGAGTCACGCTATAAGTATGGTTCCGCCGTAACGGGTCAAATCCCGAAGCCGGTAATTAAAGATGTGAGGCGAGGTTGGTTTACCAGGGGCGCCATCAACTCCAAGCAACCCGGTCCACGCATCCCTACCTGTATGAATGAACCTCCTTCACCACCTCTTTCGAAAACATTTTCAATGTGTATGTCAAATGGAACGCCCTAACTATGTGACGCATGGAATCTACTAGGCAAGTTAGTTTCTCGTGAAGTTTTCTGTGCCCCGGTGGTTGCTGCCCTTGCCCAATGGCAAGAACTCAGGTCCTAGTGGTGGCGAGCATGGGACTAGAAAACCACATCCCACCGTGGCCTCCTATACAAGCCTTAGCATGTTTAACTCATATCATATCTGATTTCATCTCATCAGGTTCTCCTATCATACTAGATTCTCTGCATCTGATACAACATCTTGATGAACCAGAACTGACAGCTATACATGGCTAAGCAAGACATAGATATAAGCTCTAGCATTGCACATAAGCCAGATCTAGTTATGCTAGGATTAGTGAATCAGGTAATATAAGCTCAAAGGGAGTAATGCAATAGATAGGATACTTTATCTATAGATAAAAGACCACAGTAGAATCGTATGCATCATGGCAGGAATTGAAATTCTTTTGAAAACATAGGATTTTATCATGGTGGGGCTATGCTTGCCTTTGCCAATTGTTAAACAATAAGAAGTTCTTAGGGAATCTTGTACTTGACTTGATTATAGTTGGTCAAGTATTGTTCGTTGATTTTTGATCTTCGATGGTGTCAATTTCTGCTTCGATCTTGATCTCGTATTCTACCGAGGAAGAACCAAACACAGGAAAGAGAGGGAAACAATCAACACATGACATCGATGCAATGCTCAAGCAAGTATGAGGATATGACAAGTTAATTTGTATCGAAATGTAACCCTAAAACATGCTCGGCAGTTTAAATAGGGTTCCGAGGGGTGAAACCCCTAACTCGAGGAAACTCCGGATGTATATGAGAGGGCTTGGTTTGTTCTTCTAATTAAACTTGTCATTTAAGTTGCTTAACAATGCATGATTATAACTTAAATAGATAGTTCTCATTTTTCTGAACATTTTGATATATTATTTGTATTTTTTGACTTATAAATAATTAGTTATTGAATTTATAAGTTTAAACCATTTTCTGAAATTATTAAACAATTTAATTGTTTTATTGCGTCATGCTGACAGAGGAAGACATCACACGGGTGGGGGACATTCGTACTGGGGCTGAGGCTAGCCCCAGTCACTGACTGATAGGTCGGCAGGCCACGCTGGGGAGGCTTGGTCACCTCACGCCAATGGACACATGGACACCATGGTGGCGCCACGTCGGCGACACGCAAGCGCCACCTACGCTCGCAGGAGTGCACGTCGGAATGGCACCAGGGGCGACGAAGAAGGGAGATCTAGGGCTTGCGACTAGGCCTACTCGAACCGGGGATTCACTACGAACCTAAAGAGGGCGGCATCGCTCGCGTTTGGTCACCAGAACACGAGGCATGTCGAGGCTCTACGACAGCGCACGATGGAACTCGGCGAAAGCTCGTTACAGGAAGCAATGGAGGGAGGGGAGGGTACTAGGAGAACACCAGCTCACCGTGAAGCTCACAAAGCGGTCGGCGAGGAGAGGGGTGGACGGAAACGACGGTACGGACGGTGGCGGTGGTCGTTGGCCTTGAGAAAGACGAGTCCGATTCCGGTGCTGCAGACCATCCTGGCAAGCGTGCTTCGCAAAGGAGGTCTAGGACGAGGTGGCGGAGCCGATGGCACCCTCAATCGAGCGCGGGGAGGTCCTGAACGCTGGCACTACACGGCGGCCATTAGCTAGGGTTCGGGAGCTTGGGGGAGCTCGCGATGGAGAGCGAGAGGGGAAGGGATAAGGGTATGGGGAGAGAGAGGGCATCCAGGCGAACTTATCCTCCACTCCAGGGGGTGGCGGCGGGCATCGTAGCGTGCGGGGGATCGACGGCCGACGGCGGGACACGCAGTGGTTGTCGGCGTCCTTCTGGCTAAGGAAGAAGAAAGGAAAAGAGGGCGAAGTGGTACGGGCCGGCTTGGGCCGAGGTGGGCTGCGGGGTCCTGCATGTGGCGACAGGAAGAGGAGAGAAGGAAACTGGGCAGGCTGGCTGGGGCTACTGTTCTCCTTTTTTTAGCAAAATCTTTTTCCTTTTTCTGAGATTTGTTTTCTCTTTGTAGTTTCATATACAAAACTATTTTGGGCATTTCAAAAATGCCTTATATTTTTGTAAAACATTTAAAATAATGTGAGGCCCTTGTAACATTTTGGGCTTCATAACTTTTGACCATTTTCAAACTATTTGAAACCATTTGAAATAGTTACAAAGAGGGGGAGAATATTAGGGTTTGAGGCTTTGATTTATTTCTCTGATGCACAATTTAAAATATGATGCTGATGCAATGCACAATCAAACCCTAATTATAGATTAAATAAAACAAGGGTGTTATAGCTCTATCCCCCTTACGAGAATCTCGTCCCGAGATTCCAAAGGTAGGAAAAGAGACAAAGAGAGAAATAAATAGGGCCATTCTAAAGATAAGAGGGAAACACAGTAAACAACATGCAGAGTATCTCATGGTCAACTCATGGATGGAGTGTTCAGGAACAGCTCTGAGATGACAACATGAAACACGCCAAGGTAACAGAGGAAACAAGAGGAGAAGGTTTCAAGTGTTAGATAGATGGTATTCATAAGGATTGAGACCATGGAACTTACAGGAGGTTTTGATGCTTCTGAAGAAGAAAGCTTCCAACAGAAAGAACATGACCAAAGACTTCGACAGGGAACCTCTACTAAAAGGCGTAAGTAGAGATTTTAGGTTGCAAAGATATGGATCAACAAAACCAAGCTGTTGAACTACTTCTGAAACATAAAAGTCACTTTTTCATTCAACATAAGGCTTAAGACAGAAAGGTGTTTTGCGGGGAGGACTCATAAGAGTCATGAGGAACATATATCAAGAGAAAGTATAGATTACCAAAATTGTAGTCACTCTTAAAACATGTTTAAGAAAACGAACGAAACTCTTTATTCATCCAGGTTTATCAGAATCTTTACGAAAGATCATGATATCACTTTTCACCACTAGATGAATAGATAAGATTCTTGATGACACGAGAAGAAAGAAACTTCATTCTCATACTTCGATTACTTGGCACCACAAGACGCTTGCCAACATAAAGGGTCTGGAAGATTGACCGAGAGACATTTAGCAACAATACTTTAAATGTTCTTCTTGATGTTCGAGAAATCAAACATCAAGTGAAAGGTCGGATTTCGGATACAAAAGGAAACCATAAGGACAACTCCATAATCAAATTATAGAGGAAGTCTCATGAAGAGTGGTTGATATTGCTTAATCAAGAGAATATGACAATAGGTCTTTCTCGGTAAGTGTGTCAACCATTACATCAATCTTGCCAAACTTAGAAAGAGACCTATGTATAAACCTTGAGGAACACCAACCATCATTGCTGCTTGAGATTCATCTTTGGTTAAGTGGAATGATACTTCAGGATCAGCATGTCCGAATAGATTGTTTTCAACATTTACCGCAAAGGTAAAGTTACTAGATTCTCAAGATATGGACTACAGTGTAAAGCTCCAAAAGACTAAGCTAAATTGCTATACCCATGTATTAGCAACTTGTCGAAGGACAACTACACATACATAAAGTACTAACAATAAAACACACATGTGTCCTTAAGGAAAGAGAGATAACTCTTCTTGAATCCATGGTGAAATCTTTCAACAACTGCACATGAACTAGAGAAGGTCACTTCTAACATCCAGAACACATACTTCGAGATGACTCGAGAATGGTTCTTGAAAGTTTCCAACATTAATGTCAAATGTTCCATACGAATACAATCTTAACATGGAGAAGATAAGAATGTCATCGTTGGACTCAACAACAAACTTATCAAGACACTCCAAGAAGATGAACTCGTATGTTATATGAATAAAACAAATGTATTGGTCATACCAAAGGACATGAAGATGTACTAAAGTGAAACATCACAAGTAGAAACACCATCAAAATAGTCCTTGGAACTGAGTTTGATTTGATGATAACCCAAATCAAATCAAAGGTGGGGGAAAATAATATATCTAGAAAGGAGATACTATCTTTCTTCAGCACAAACAAAACTAGACATCCCTTTAAGAAGGAACAAGGTCGATATGAACTTTTGTCTTATAACTCTCCAAGTTGTTGTTTATGCTCAACCAACTAGTTCAGGGGTATCCAGTACGGATCCTTGGAGAAAGGAGCAGTTCAGAGAACTTGCTTGCTCATGAACTTGACAACACAGTCACGTGGCAACATGATGATACTCCTAGTAGACATCTAGAATATCACGAACCACCGATATGTCACTTAGTGTAACATCCCAAAAATACTAAACTTAGATCATCAAACACTAATCATCAAGATTAGGGTTAACAAAAACTTTTCTAAATAAAATCATGAATGCATGCATATGTGTATGCATGGATTTTTAATTTCTTTAAAACCACCTTGTTTGTGTGATCCATTTCTTGTAAAATGTTTCTTTGGTGAAATAAACATCATCTAAAACATTTCCCACACTTTTCCTAAAGACAAGTAAATAAAAACAAATATATTAAGTGAATGGTCACTTTGACCAATTTAACTCCCATGCCTACTTTGGCTATCCCAAACTTTCAAAACTCAACAGAAACTTTTCTAGATCTCTGCACCCCTTGATTGTACTCATAACAAAGTATCAAGGCCCACTTTGTGATCATCCAGAAACTTTCAAATGCATAGTTTAAATGCTAATTCAAAATTGAATCTTCTTCGTATGGGAAGATCCCACTTTTTCAAAAACCACTCAAACAAGCTCAACTTTCAAAACCCAAGCATCTGCAGACTCACTAGCACCAACCTAGCAAACCCACCAAAAATCATTTCAAAATTCAAAACTTGATTTCATGCGGCCATTTCATCAAACAAAGGTGCATACACAAATCAAACAAAACATCAAACACTATAGTGTGCAAAGGATTCTTGCCTAACTTGTTCCCTAGTTAGATCACACACAGCTTAGTAGATCATCTAGAAAGATTAGCCCAACACTAGCACCCCTGTGACCTTGCCATTGCCATTAATGGTGAACAGCCGAGCACACCCATGTCACCCCATTGTGGACAGGAAGCTAGAGGAAGAACTAGCGTGCTAACCTTCTCTAGGAGGCAGCCCACCGCCCACCGCCACTCACTCCCCAGCCGCAAGCGCTGCCAAGCCTCGACCACGCAGACAAGCCACGCCCAGACCATGCCGAGCGGCGCCAGAGCGCCACCTCAACCATCACCCACGCATCAAGGCTTCGCCGCCACAGGCACACACGACGCCATCAACCTAGGAGACCGCCAGACATCCCCATTTGCCGCCTGCGTCAGCATAACCACCGCCCGTCAAGACGGCGCCTGCCGCAGAGCACCGCCCGTTCCAGACCAAACCACACCACCCCATGCCTCGCAACCATGTCGTTGAGCATCGCCAGGAGACACAAAGACCGCCCCTACCCTTGCCCATGCCATTAGTCACAGAACATCGCTTCGACGAGCTCACTCACCGCCTGACGGTCCCTCGCCAATATAAATAGAGGTCACCCCGCATCGAATTCTTCACACCATCTCACTCCCTCTCCTCACCGATCGTGCACACCATTCTCGAGCAAGGCGAGCACCACCGCCGAATTTCACCGAGCTCCCGCTGCCGGAGAAGAAAGGAGCCAGTGATTGAGCCACCCTAGAGCTGCCACCCCGCTGCCGCCAACTTCACTTGTCTCACCGACTCGCCAAGACTTCTCGGTGAGCCCCAAATGACCCTCACGGGCCGCTTAGGTTTCGCTTCGCCGGAGTTGTCTCAAGGCCGATGATGACTCCCACCGTTAGATTAGAACTAGATCGAACGACCCACGCTGTTCTATACCGCTCGCCCAGCCCCGTGTCACTGACGAGTGGGGACACCCACTTAAGCAGCCCACGGGAGCACTGCGCTTAGCAGGCCGGCCCGTTAGATTTTCCCGCGCAACCCAGTTATTCAAATTAAACCTTTTTCTATTTCAATTCAAACACACTTCTGTACACAACTTCAAAAATCAACCCAGTTCGATTCAGTGCACCAATTTGAATGAAACCAGTTTTGTTGGAAAGGACTGTGAATGCTGAATCCAAGACCGTTGGATTCAAGTCATTTGGATCTATAGATCACCCATGGTAAAAATAACAAGGCAGAAGCTTTTATGCATTCAAACATTTTTCAAATTTAAACCATAATAGCTTTTGAGTTGATTCCAACTCTCAAAAATCACATTTAACCATACCTTTCAGAATATATAAAAATATATAGGTTTACTTGAAGAAATAATGTTCAAGTAATAAAAGAATGCCTCATAAGCATTTCTAGCCACTTTAATTAATTAAAATAAAAGGGTAAAACCTTATTAAATTGTGACACCACTTTAAATCACATTCCCATGGACTACAATATGTGGTGATGACATGTGTCAACATGATCCCATGTTTAGTTTGGAGAATAATAAATCTTAAGTAGTTTTTCAATGATTAGAAATTACTTTTCTAAAAATAAAAAGAAATTAAACCAAGCCTTAACCTTGTAATATTAGGGATGATGCTAGATCATCTATAGGACCCGTGTGTGTGATGACTGCAAGTAGTTAAGTATTGTTTGGTGATTGTGTACCTCGTATTTATTCGTAGATGCTAGTACTGACCAAGGATACGAGGAGGAAGGAGGATACTACGAAGAGGAAGCCGAGGAGAACTTCAACCATCGCCCGCCAAGGCAAGCTGATACTATACCTATGCAAGCTATTAACCTTGCAAGCTAACACTTGCAATTTAGCAAGCTTATACTGATATTGATGCAAGCTAACACTTGCAAGATACTTTACTGATGCCACAAACCCATACTTGTGCTATGACTACTATATGCCTTAAGCATAAGTGATCATATCCACTTGATAAACCAATCCTAGTTTTATGTGCAAGCTTCTTACTTTATTTCTTTATCAAATCTTACTTAGAGTTTACTTAAGTGACTGGTAGATTTTGGAAAGTGCTGAAGGTTGCATAAAGAGCATAAAATTTGGCCTAAGTTAGAAACCTTGATCTCAGCCTAAGATATAAGGTTATACTTAGTTGAAACTCCACTAGTTTACCACCCCTCCTTAGTACTACCCCCACTTGTAGATGCTAGTGCTAAGCATAAAACTTGATCAACCGTAGATGGGAATACTTGGTGGAAATTTGGTTATGAAAACCTTGGAGTGATGGATCATTCTATTGAAATGTTTTGGACATGTGTTTCCAAACACTTGATGATTTTGGTGATGAAAATGTTGAGGCATGAGCCTTAGCCCTTTATAAAACTGATGGTTGTCTGGATGCGATACCATTCCAATTTTATCGTACAACCACAATACCCGAAGATTGGGTAGGGCTTGACTGGAAACTTATATTCCGTAGTATTAGTTCCCTCACGGCCAAGGTCTGAGCTGAGGCTACCTTGTGAAGATTGTCCACTGCAAGACCCAAGATGACAGCTTGGTCATGGATGGGAGGCCAAACTCACAGGAGAGGTGCTTATACTAGCGCCAGTACTCGAAAGGTTACGATTGATTAACCGCATACTGAGTATGGTGAATTCGGGCTTTGTTCCTGACGGATGTATCAAATGTTGTGGTGAAAGTGTACAATCTCAGAGTGTCAAACTATTCGAATAGGCTGTCTCATGTTATGGACAGTTGGAGTGGCCACACTGCTCCCCGCCGACTTTTCAAAACGACTTGTGAAATGAATTAAGACTTTGACTTGACCACAACAGAGTTGTGACCTGAAGTACAAGATCCCACTTAGGAGTTATAAAATTTTGAATAGCTTTGGAACTGAGTAGAGATAAACCTGGCTTTTTGGAAAACAACCTTAGAGCCTAGTGTCCCATTATCCAAAAACCCCTTACCTATTAGTATTAGTTTGCGAGTACTTAAAGAGTACTCATGGCTTTGTCCCTGGCTATTCCCATGGCAAGACTATGAAGAGGAGTACCTGGAAGATGGACCCCAGGAAGGTTACGACAACTAGGATCATCTCTCATTGTCGCAAGATTCCCGTGACCTCAAGATGGAGCTTTCACGCCACTGCTATTATTATGTATTCCGCTGCTTGATGTTGTATTATGAACTGGATCATGAGATCCCTATTTGTGTAAGAACTTATGTATCGTTGTAATGGATGATGTACTATGGTATCCAATTCTGTTATGTCTCGCAAAAATGGTAATCCTGGGATTGCGATGTACGGCATAACAGGCATCTAGGATTGAAAAATTCGGGTGTTGACAAGTTGGTATCAGAGCCATCCTGACCATAGGAGACCCTAGTTAGACTGGACGTTTGAACCAAAAACTTAGTTTCAAAACCAAAGGAAAACAAATATTTACAAAAACTTATTGTCATTCTTATCTCTTTGATTCTTTCATAAAAATTCATGTTCCTCAAAAATTCTTGCAAAATACATAAAATTTTGACATGCTGATCACTCTGCTAATCTACTCATCCTCTATTTTTATAGATGGACGTGAAGTACAGCAAGTTTTATCAGTTGGGGAATGGAGGAGACCTTATCAAGGAGGAGAAGATCTGTAGTGGCTAATTGTTGCAAGTCTCAGAGGAAAGATTGAACCTCCAACTGCGGAAGGAATTCAGTTTACCTTAAGAGAGAACAACTGGCTCGATGGACTTGCCAGAGCAATGCAGGAATCTCTCTCCCGTCTGTGTGGGCAGAGCATCAAACAGATCAAGGGAACCCGCTGAGTTTTTCCCAAGACGGATGCAAATGGACAACCAGTAGAAGCCCCATACCACCCCGAACTGAAGACTCAATTGGACCACCTTAGCTTCATGATGTATGATCGTCAGCAGGAGTTGGACAACTGCCGTGACTATTGCAACCACAAGTCTGCCATCATCCAAACGAAGTATCATACCATAGCCATGCTAGCAAAGGATCGCAAGTCTCGTCGCTGTCAGCTCGACAAAAAGGAGCGCATTATTGCTCGTCTTCGCCATCGCATCTCATCTCTGGCGGAGACCATCCACGAGAGAGACATGCAGTTGGAGGAAAGGGAGAATGCAGGAGAGGATCTTCGTGGAGACCCTTACTCTTATCTCAGCGATGACGATGATTTTCTGGAGGATCAGGCCATGGACTTCTTCACCGATGAGGATGATTTCGCCTTCATCGATGATGATGAAGTCGATGAAGCCATTGACTCCAAGGAGTAGTAGACCGAGCACTAGCGTAGTGAGTAGAAGTCGGTCCCATCATCGTAGATTTCAGAATGGTTCTTAAAACCATCTGCTTTTCTTTGTTGTGGTGTGTGTACTGTAAAGCTATGAATGAATGAAAATCAAGTTGCTAGAAAATCTGAGTCAAACCTTTAAAACTTTTCAAAGACCCCAAAACATTAGAAATTTCCTCTTTTCTCATGATCTACCTCAATCTTCGATGCCACGCGGAGGAAGTGGTTCAGCCTCGATCGATGTTGCAGCTTCGCAAATGTTGACTTCGACCGCTTTGAAAGAGCGGAACATCAAGCCAACCTAGCCACTCTGCAACAGATAGCCCAGCTAGCCCACAACAACCAAGGCCACGGAAATCAGGACAACCATGGATCTAAGCTCAAGAATTTCCAGAATACCAACCCACCTGTTTTCACCAAGTCAGAAGAACCCCTAGACGCCGATGATTGGCTGCAAACCATGGAAAATAACTTAGAAGTAGCAGGAGTGGAAGCCAACAAGAATGTTTTGTTTGCCACCCATTATTTAGCCGGAGATGCTAGGGCATGGTGGAACAGTGTTCGTGCAATGACCGGAGGCCAGATGATGACCTGGGAGGAATTCAATGTCAAGTTTAGCAGAACCCATGTGCCACCGAGTTTGATCAAGAGAATGAGAGACGAGTTCAGAGAGCTAAAGCAAGGAAGGATGACTGTAGTGGAATATCGTGACAAATTTTTGTCATTAGCTAGGTATGCCCTGACGAGATAGACACCGGCCAAGAAGAAAGAAAGATTCCTGAATGGTCTGCATGACGAGATGCAGACGGTGTTAGTCAATATACCCTTTGCTGATATTGAAGCCCTTGTCGACTCTGCTATCCAGATGGAAGGAAAGATCAACCAAGCCAATGAGAACCACAAGCGTCACATGATGCATCAACCCGGAAACCATCAGACCCCAAAGTATCGCCCCAACCCATCTCCGTGGATTTTCCCAAGAACCAATAGACCCCTATGACCCGTATAACCTACCCCAACTGTGGAAACCCTAGACCCGGAGGAAATCACAACAACCCGGAAACTCTAGCAATTTCACCCGTGCCCCACCCAAGTTCAACACCAATAATGCTACCGCCAACCCCAACACCGCCCGAGGACTGGAAGCAATTTTGTCGCAGCCAAGGACAAGTCACAAGTGACCTGTTATGATCAGGAAATAAAGGCCACTATTCCAACGAAAGTGCCCCAACAAGAAGAATGCTACAGCCCCTAATGCCAATGCCCCAGCTCAACAGCGCCGTGTTCAGCCAGGAAGGAGATTTGCCCAGAAATTCACTCAACCGCAATGGCCGCTTTTTTCATGCATGTCAAGAAGCTCGTGAAGCGCCAGACGTCGCCGGGTATGTTTTCGTTAATTCAGTACTTGCAAGAGTGTTGTTTGATTCTGGTGCATCACATTCATTTGTCACCAAGAATTTTGCACTAGTAAAATTCAACCAACCAAACTGAAGCATGTTATGATTGTGCAAATCCTGATCAACCACCAAGGCTAGGCAAATTTGCAAAGCCGTCCTATCCGAATCCATGGCATAGATTTTATGCTAATCTAATAGTAATCGAACTAAAGGTTTGGAAGTAGTACTAGGAATGGATTGATGTCCAAACATAAAGGATTGATTGATCGTGCCAAGAAAGCCATCACCATGACCAGTACCACTGAATATCAATCGAGCCTATATCCAAACCTTACCTCGCCAATTCAAGTGTAATAAGAGTATATCCCAACCTACCATTGACCAAGTCCGGATAGTCGTGGAATACCCGATGTATTTCCAGATGTTTTGCCCGTATGCCCCAGATCGATATCGAGTTTATCATTGAACTAATCCCGCATCAGACCCATAGCCGTGGACCCTATAGTATGAACCCATCGAGTTAGAAGAACTGAAGAAGCAACTGATTCCATGTTGGAAATCGGATTGATTCAACCAAGTGCGCCACCATGGAGATCACCCGCCTTGTTTGTGGACAAGAAAGATGGAGGTAACTGCTTGTGTACGGATTATCGGAAGTTGAATGATTTCACCATCAAGAACAAGTACCCCTTTCCCAAGATAGAGGATTTGTTTGATCAGTTGACCGGTGCCCAAGTGTTTTCTAAGATTGATCTTAGAACTAGCTATCATCAACTCAAAATTCGTGCAGAGGATATTCCAAAGACTGCCTTTACCACTAGATATGCATTGTACGAGTATACAGTCATGTCTTTTGGATTAACCAATGCCCCGCTATTTCATGAACCTCATGATAAGATTTTTATGGACTTCCGGATAAGTTTGTCGTTGTTTTATCGATGACATTCTGATTTATTCCAAATCGAAGGAAGAACATGAGCTACACCTAAGGACCATTCTTGGAACCCTTAGAGAGCATCAGCTGTATGCAAAGTTTAGCAAATGTGAATTCTGGTTACAGAGGTAGGATTCCTCGTCACATTGTATCAGCCGAGGAATTGCTTTGACCCGCCAAAGTGAAGATGTAGAAGATTGGCAAGCCCCACCACTCAAACCCAAGTTCGTGCATTTCTCGGATTGGCGGATATTACCGCAAATTGTGAGAAGGATTCTCGAGTATCGCCCACCCATGACCCAATTGCTGAAGAAGGACAAGAAGTTTGAATGGATGTACAAATGTGAAGCGAAGCCAAGAACTCAAGAGGAGATGATTTCAGCCCCAATCTTGATCATGCCGGATATCACGAAGCCCTTCGATGTATATTGACGATCCAAGATTGGTCTCGGATGTGTGCTAATGCAAGAAGGCAAAGTTATATCTTATCTATCTCGGCAATTGAAGCAACATGAGCAAAACTACCCAACCCATGACCTCGAACTCGCAGCCGTAGTTCTAGCCCTGAAGACATGGAGACAATACCTGATGGGAAATCGCTAGAGATTTATTCGGATCACAAGAGCCTAAAGTATATATTTACTCAGAAAGAGTTGAATATGAGGCAGAGAAGATGGATTGAGCTAATCAAGGATTACGATCTAGACATTCACTATCACCCTGGTAAAGCCAATGTGGTAGCAGATGCCCTTAGCAGATTGTCGTGCCGCTTGAACTCCATGATTTTGAAGGAGCAACCAAGTCTGCACAAGGAGATGGAAGATTTTCGAATAGAATTAGTAAGTGAAGGATTTTTGGCTAGCATAGAACTTCAGCCCACTTTGATCGGTCAGATTAAAGAAGCGCAGAAGGGAAATGCTAGTATCGACGGAATCAAGCGTCGACGCAGTACAGCGGCAATTCGGATTCACCGAGGACGAAGAAGGAGTTCTGTGGTACAAAGGACGCCTTTGTGTACCAGCAGATTCGGAGTTGAAAGAAGTTATATTGAAGGAGGCTCATGATACTCTTTATTCTATCCATCCCGGAGGAACTAAGATGTATCAAGATTTGAAGGAGCAATTTTGGTGGCATAAGATGAAGAGAGAAATCGGAAGCTATATCGCCAAGTGTGATATATGTCAGCGAGTCAAGGCAGGACATCAAAGACCCGCTGGATTGTTGCAACCTTTGCAAATTCCGGAATGGAAATGGGATTCTGTAGGAATGGACTTTATCACTGGACTACCTACTTCTAGTAGGGGAAATGACTCTATCTGGGTCATACTGGACAGATTGTCCAAAGTCGCCCATTTCTTGCCCGTCAAAACCACCTATCAGAGTTTGAAGCTAGCGGAGTTATACATCACTAGAATAGTTAGTTTGCACGGAGTCCCCAAGAACATAGTATTGGATCGAGGAACTCAGTTTACCTCGAGATTCTAGAAGAATGTCCAAGAAGGTTTAGGAACCCGCCTAGATTTTAGTACTGCGTATCACCCTCAGACCAATGGACAAACGGAGCGAGTAAACCAAATACTCGAAGATATGCTTAGAGCGTGTGTACTAGAATATGGATCCAAGTGGAAGACTGCGCCGCTTGCAGAATTTTCCTACAACAATAGTTACTAAGCCAGCTTGCAAATGGCCCCATTTGAATTCATGTACTAAGGAAGTGTCGCACCTTTGAACTGGTCGGAAGTAGGAGAGAGTCAGATTTTCGGACCCGACATCCCACGAGAAGCGTAAGAGAAGGTTCACAAGATTCGTGAGCACCTCAAGACCGCCTAATCCCGGCTGTAAGAGTTATGCCGACAAGAGACGCCGAGACCTCGCCTTCAATATAGGAGATTTTGTTTATCCGAAAGTGTCGCCATTGAAGGGAATGCAGCGCTCCAACTCAAAGGAAAGTTAGCCCCTAGATATATCGGACCTTTCAAAATTTTGAACCATCGAGGAGAAGTATCGTATCAACTGAATTACTCAAGAGATGTCACCAGGCACAATGTGTTCCATATCTCACATTTCAAGTGTCTCAAGTCCCCGAGAAGACCGGTGTTCAAGAATATCGATCACTGCATCATAGAGATCAACGACCTGACCTATCCCGGCACCCATCCGCATTTTGAAGAAGCTTTTCAACTACCTGAACCCAAGCATCAAGTTTCAAGATTCAAAGGGAGCAACCACACGGAAGAGGAAGCTACCTGGGAACACGAAGATCACATCAGGACGGAGTTTCCCGATCTCTTCAAATTCTAGGTAATCTTTTCGTCCTTTTTCAAATCTCGGGACGAGATTTTGTTTAAGGGGGGAAGGTTTGTCACATCCAAAAAATACTAAACTTAGATCATCAAACACTAATCATCAAGATTAGGGTTAACAAAAACTTTTCTAAATAAAATCATGAATGCATGCATATGTGTATGCATGGATTTTTAATTTCTTTAAAACCACCTTGTTTGTGTGATCCATTTCTTGTAAAATGTTTCTTAGGTGAAATAAACATCATCTAAATCATTTCCCACACTTTTCCTAAAGACAAGTAAATCAAAACAAATATATTAAGTGAATGGTCACTTTGACCAATTTAACTCCCATGCCTACTTTGGCTATCCCAAACTTTCAAAACTCAACAGAAACTTTTCTGGATCTTTGCACCCCTTGATTTTACTCATAACAAAGTATCAAGGCCCACTTTGTGATCATCCAGAAACTTTCAAATGCATAGTTTAAATGCCAATTCAAAATTGAATCTTCTTCATATGGGAAGATCCCACTTTTTCAAAAACCACTCAAACAAGCTCAACTTTCAAAACCCAAGCATCAGCAGACTCACCAGCACCAATCTAGCAAACCCACCAAAAATCATTTCAAAATTCAAAACTTGATTTCATGCGGCCATTTCATTAAACAGGTTGCAGACACAAATCAAACAAAACATCAAACACTATAGTGTGCAGTGATTCTTGCCTACCTTGTTCCCTAGTTAGCTCACACAGCTCAGTAGATCATCTAGAAAGATTAGCCCAACACTAGCACCCCTGTGACCTTGCCATTGCCATTAATGGTGAACGGCCGAGCACACCCATGTCACCCCATTGTGGACAGGAAGCTAGAGGAAGAACTAGCCATGCCAACCTTGTCTAGGAGGCAGCCCACCGTCCACCGCCACTCACTGTCCCAGCCACAAGCGTTGCCAAGCCCTGGACCACGCGTACAAGCCGCGCCCAGACCATGCCGAGCGTGCGCCAGAGCGCCACCCTCGACCATCACCCACAGACCGCGCGCCGCCCTCGCCGTGTGCACACACGATTGCCATCAACCCAGGAGACCGCCAGACATCCCCATTTGCCGCCCCGTGCCGTACAGCCACCGCCGACCGTCGAAGACGCCGCCTCTGCCGTGCAGAGCACCGCCCGTTCCAGACCAAACCACACTGCCCCATGCCTCGCAACCATGTCGTTGAGCATCGCCAGGAGACACAGCACAATCCCCTACCCTTTCCCATGCCATTAGCCGCCTGTAACATCGCTTCGACGAGCTCACCAGGCGCCTGACGGTCCCTCGCCGACTATAAATAGAGGCCACCCCGCACGTTTTCACACCATCTCACTCCCCTCTCCTCACCGATCGTGCCACACCATTCTCAGAGCAAGGCGAGCACCACCTCGCCGGAAGTTCACTGGACCCTGCCGCTTCCGGAGAAGAAAGGAGCCAGCGATTGGAGCCAGCCAGGAGCTGCCGCGACCACCCATGAGTTCGCCGTCATCGACTTCGTCGTTCGCTCGCCTCGCCGACCCTCGCCAGTACCCCGGTGAGCCCCCAGCGACCCTCACTGGCCGCGCTAGGTTTCGTTCTCGCCGGAGTTGTCTCGCGTGGACGATGACTCCCAGTCGTTAGATTAGAACTAGATCGAACGACCCACGTTGCCCCATACCGCTTCGCCCAGCCCCGTGTCACTGACGAGTGGGGACACCCACTTAAGCAGCCCGCGGGAGCACTGCGCTTAGCAGGCCGGCCCGTTAGGTTTTCCCGCGCAGCCCAGTTATTCAAATTAAACCTTTTTCTATTTCAATTCAAACACACTTCTGTACACAACTTCAAAAATCAACCCAGTTTGATTCAGTGCACCAATTTGAATGAAACAAATTTTGTTGGAAAGGTCAGTGAATGCTGAATCCAAGCCCGTTGGATTCAAGTCATTTGGATCTATAGATCACCCATGGTAAAAATAACAAGGCAGAAGCTTTTCTGCATTCAAACATTTTTCAAATTTAAACCATAATAGCTTTTGAGTTGATTCCAACTCTCAAAAATCACATTTAACCATACCTTTCAGAATATATAAAAATATATAGGTTTACTTGCAGAAATAATGTTCAAGTAATAAAAGAATGCCTCATAAGCATTTCTAGCCACTTTAATTAATTAAAATAAAAGGGTAAAACCTTATTAAATTGTGACACTACTTTAAATCACATTCCCATGGACTACAATATGTGGTGATGACATGTGTCAACATGATCCCATGTTTATTTTGGAGAATATTAAATCTTAAGTAGTTTTTCAATGAGTAGAAATTACTTTTCTAAAAATAAAAAGAAATTAAACCAAGCCTTAACCTTGTAATATTAGGGATGATGCTAGATCATCTATAGGACCCTTGTGTGTGATGATTGCAAGTAGTTAAGTATTGTTTGGTGATTGTGTACCTCGTATTTATTCGTAGACGCTAGTACCGACCAAGGATACGAGGAGGAAGGAGGATACTACGAAGAGGAAGCCGAGGAGAACTTCAACCACTGCTCTGCTCAAGGCAAGCTGATACTATACCTATGCAAGCTATTAACCTTGCAAGCTAACATTGCAATTTAGCAAGCTTATACTGATATAGATGCAAGCTAACACTTGCAAGATACCTTACTGATGCCACAAACCCATACTTGTGCTATGACTACTATATGCCTTAAGCATAAGTGATCATATCCACTTCATAAACCAATCCTAGTTTTATGTGCAAGCTTCTTACTTTATTTCTTTATCAAAGCTTACTTAGAGTTTACTTAAGTGACTGGTAGATTTTGGAAAGTGCTGAAGGTTGCATAAAGAGCATAATATTTGGCCTAAGTTAGAAACCTTGATCTCAGCCTAAGACATAAGGTTATACTTAGTTGAAACTCCACTAGTTTACCACCCCTCCTTACTACTACCCCCACTTGTAGATGCTAGTGCTAAGCATAAAACTTGATCAACCTTAGATGGGAATACTTGGTGGAAAATTGGTTATGAAAACCTTGGAATGATGGATCATTCTATTGAAATGTTTTGGACATGTGTTTCCAAACACTTGATGATTTTGGTGATGAAAATGTTGAGGCATGAGCCTTAGCCCTTTATAAAACCTATGGTTGTCTGGATGCGATACCATTCCAATTTTATCGTACAACCACAATACCCGAAGATTGGGTAGGGCTTGACTGGAAACTTATATTCCGTAGTATTAGTTCCCTCACGGCCAAGGTCTGAGCTGAGGCTACCTTGTGAAGATTGTCCACTGCAGTACCCAAGATGACAGCTTGGTCATGGTTGGGAGGCCAAACTCACGGAGAGGTGCTTATACTAGGGTGTAATCGAAAGGTTAGGATTGATTATCCGTGACACCGAGTATGGTGAATTCAGGATTTGTTCCTGACGGATGTATCAAATGTTGTGGTGAAAGTGTACAATCTCTGCAGAGTGTCAAACTATTCGAATAGCCGCGTCCGCGGTTATGGACAGTTGGAGTGGCCATACTGTTCCCCCGTCAGACTTTTCAAAACGACTTGTGAAATGAATTAAGACTTTGACTTGACCACCACAGAGTTGTGACCTGAAGTACAAGATCCCACTTAGGAGTTATAAAATTGTGACTAGCTTTGGAACTGAGTAGAGATAAACCTGGCTTTTTGCAAAACAACCTTAGAGCCTAGTGTCCCATTATCCAAAAACCCCTTACCTATTAGTATTAGTTTGCGAGTACTTAAAGAGTACTCATGGCTTTGTCCCCGGCTATTCCCATGGCCAGACTATGAAGAGGAGTACCTGGAAGATGGACCCCAGGAAGATTATGACAACTAGGATCATCTCCCATCGTCAGCATTGCCTGTGACCCTGAAGATGGAGCTTCGCCTACGCTATCGTTATTATTACCTATTCCGCTGCTTGATGTTGTATTATGAACTGGATCATGAGATCCCTATTTGTGTAAGAACTTATGTATCGTTGTAATGGATGATGTACTATGGTATCCAATTCTGTTATGTCTCGCAAAAATGGTAATCCTGGGATTGCAATGTATGGCATAACAGGCATCTAGGATTGAAAAATCCGGGTGTTGACACTTAGTTCGGGAGGGAACTTTCTTGGTAAGGCAAGAAGACATAGTCTTAGAGATTCGGCACGATCCTAACTCTTTGACTAAAGAGAGTGCACCAGAATAACGAACTTGGTAGCATAATCATTCTTCTCTTAGTGACAGGGTTAACCAATCACGCTAAGAATGACTCAAATGTCCTTTGAGTTCTAAGCAATAAAAATTGCTAGAATCTCAGATGGACACATTATTACGCACACACATCATTCACGAGCGTGAAAGCTCGAGGAAGGGTGGGTAAAGATGTGTAAAAGCATCACTTCATTAAGGGGTCATAAAAATCAACACAACATCTTAGTATAAAAGAGTGTGATACTTTAAGGTAGAACAGACAAAAGACAATCAATGCTTCTTGATCTGCAGATTACAACACTTTGACCTGGTCCTGGATATGACGAGGTACTGGAGTTTGTTTCTCCTGACATCCCGGGATGGTATGTCATGACGGACCACAAGAGTATCTTTCATCGGAAGACACATATGCACATTTACTAGTTGGCTACCAACCGGTAAACAAAGGTCGAAAAACAACAAGGGAAAAAGGTGAACATGCTCAGGATAGAATCCCGAGATGTAGATGCATATATTATCAATCTTCGAAAATCAATGCAAGAAAAGGTAAGGTATGGCAGAGTCACGAATATAGATGCGAGACTCTCGAGGAGTACTCTTGTCATGATCTATTTGGTTCCATTAAAGAACATCTGCCATAGCTAGTGGTAGGGGAAGTCCTTGGTTGTCACAATTCAATCGCGACAAAGACTACAATCTTGAAGGATAGAATTGTAATACCATCCATCCTGAGGTAATGTGTAAACATTAACGACAGGGGACAAAGGAATGGATCTTGGGTTAAAGCTCAGCTTCATGTACAAGATTCACAACACAAGAATCCGGCACAATCAGGGATCTTCGGTTCAAGTCCAATGGGTTAAAACCCAAAGAAAGGAAGTAGCTACTACTCGAGTGACATAGTGTACACTGCAAGATAGTGATCACGAGGTAGCTTCCAAGAGAAGAAACAACTTCTAAAGCACCCAAACAAACAAAAAGGAGGCACACGAGGCGAAAGGTAACCTCGAAACCTAGAACAGAACACTGTGGAACCAACAATATAATATTGTGAGTCCAGGAGACAGAGAGATCATGATGGAAAGGAATCTCTCAGATGAAACAGAGCAAAAGGGAACAAGGAATTCACAACACACACAACTCTAGAGAACTCAACACTAGGTCAACTGGTTGAGAGACGGCATGCCAAGATGGCACCTAAGCTTTGAAAGACTAGAGGAGATCAAAACTTTTTAAACTCAACACAGGATAAGTAACCCAGAGTTAGAGCGAAACCGGGTAAGGAGTAAAAGAAGCATACTAGAGTTTTCGCAAATACTTTTCAGCTTTAAAATAGTTTTCACAAACACTAGACTCAACATCGACCAATAGCAAGGTTTTCCTACGGTCAGTACTGCTCTGATACCAAAACCTGTGACACCCCCGGGATTAGGGCTAAACAAATCTCACACCTCCATCTAACATAAGCTTAACCTTGAGATCGAGGATATCCAGTGAAGAATCGATAACACAGTAGTTAGCCTACGACACAAATTTATTACAGCAAGCTCATAACTGAGCAGAGAACCAAATTATTACAAGCAGAGGTCACTGACCACAAACATAAAACAACGGAAGGCAAATTATTCTATTAAATATAGAAAACTTAACAAATGGCCTAAGAGGCCAGAAGCATAACGATGACGTCCCAGCCTATAGATTCCAGGCTGCCGGCCAGGAACTCCAAGCTACTCGTCGATATCGATGTAGTACCAAACTCATCTTCAGGGAACACTTACTCTACCAGAAGTATCAACAAAGCAAGGGTGAGTACAGGGTGTACTCCGCAAGACTTATGGCTGGTGGAGTTATTTTGCATAAAGACACTTTTGTTTATAAAACAAGAGAGAGAAGAAGCTCGTCAAATTAGAGTATTTTTAAAGGGGATAAGAGAGCGACATCTCCAAACTATTGATCATCATCTTTTGATATCCACCAAATCATCATCTGAACCCTAACTAGGATCGCCCCTCGTACCCATGAGGAAGCATCCTTAAGCACACGTTGATCTGCCAAGTTTTACGATTAGGTTATAGTTCTCTATAATCTTAGAATCTGGTCACCAAGCGTTCATAACCGTGAACACGGATTTTCAAAAAATTTAACCCTGCAGGGGTGTACAACTTTACCCACACGTACTAACCTTCTCTTAATGCCACTAGATTAGCCCTCTTCCTTGGAAGGCCGGCAGAGGGTGGTTAGACACGACCTTTACCTTGCTTTCGCCGAGAACATGAGTCACGCAATAAGTATGGTTCCATCGTGACGGGTCAAATCACAAAGCCGGTACTTAAAGATGTGAGGTGAGGTTGGTTTACTAGGGGCGCCATCACCCCCAAGCAACCCGATTCACGCTTTCCTACCTATATGAATGCACCTCCTTCACCTCCTCTTTCAAAAACTTTTCAATGTGTGTGTCGAATGGAACGCCCGAACTATGTGACTCATGGAATCTACTAGGAAAGTTAGTTGCTCGTGAGGTTTTTTAGGCCCCGTGTGGTTGTACGCTCGTCTCGGTTCCAAAGGCAAGAACTCAGGTCCTAGTGGTGGCGAGCATGGGACTAGAAAAACCACATCCCACCATGGCCTCCCATACAAGCCTTAGCATGTTTAACTCGTATCACATCTGATTTCATCTCATCACGTTCTCCTATCATAAGCTCAAAGTGAGTAATGCATCTGATACATCATCTGGATGAACCAGAACTGACAGCTATGCATGCCTAAGCAAGACACAAATATAAGATCTATCATTGCACATAAGCCAAACCTAGTTATGCTAGGAGTAGTGAATCAGGTAATATAAGCTCAAAGTGAGTAATGCAATAGATAGGATACTTCATCTATCGATAAATGACCATAGTAGAATCGTATGCATCATGGCAGGAATTGAAATGCTTTCGAAAACATAGGATTTTATCATGGTGGGGTTATGCTTGCCTTTGCCAGTTCTTAACCAATAAGAAGGTCTTCGGGAATCTTCTACTTGACTTGATTATAGTTGGTCCAGTATTGTTCGTCGATCTTCGATCTTCGATGGTGTTGACCTCGGGATTCGATCTTGATCTTGATCTCGTATTCTACCGAGGAAGAACCAAACACCGGAAAGAGAGGGAAACAATCAACACATCGCATCTATGCAATGCTCAAGCAAGTATGATGATATGACAAGTTAATTTGTATCGAAATGTAACCCTAAAACATGCTCGGCAGTTTAAACGGGGTTCCGAGGACTGAAAACCCTAACTCGGGGAAACTTCGGATGGATATGAGAGGGGTTGGTTTGTTCTTCTAATTAAAATTGTCATTTAAGTTGCTTAACAATGCATGATTATAACTTAAATATATAGTTCTCACTTTTCTAAGCATTTGGATATATTATTTGTATTTTTTGACATATAAATAATTAGTTATTGAATTTATAAGTTTGAACCATTTTCTGAAATTATTAAACAATGTAATTGTTTTATTGCGTCATGCTTACAGAGGCTGACATCACACGGGTGGGGGACATTTGTACTAGGGCTGAGGTTAGCCCTAGTCACTGACTGATGGGGCCCTGGGCTAGGTCGGCAGGCCACGCTGGCGAGGCTTGGTCAGCGCCCACGTCAGCGACACATGGACGCCACGGTGGCGCCACGTCGGCGACACGCAAGCGCCACCTAGGCTCGCTGGTGTGTGCATCGGAATGGCGCCAGGGGCGACGGAGAAGGGCGAGCTAGGGCTTGCAACTAGGCATACTCGAACCGGGGCTTCACTATGAACCTAAAGAGGGCGGCGTCGCTCGCGTTTGATCACCGGAACACGAGGCACGGCGAGGCTCTACGGCGGCGCACGACGGAACGCGGCGAAAGCTCGTTATAGGAAGCAATCGAGGGAGGGGGGTACTAGGAGAATCACCAGCTCACCGTGAAGCTCACAGAGGGGTCGGCGAGGAGAGGAGTGGACGGAAACAACGGTAGGAAGGGCGGCGGTGGTCGTCGGCCTTGAGAAATATGAGTCCGATTCCGGCGCTGCAGACCATCCCCGCAAGTGTGCTGTGCAGAGGCGGTCTAGGACGAGGTACGAAGGGATAAGGGTATGGGGAGAGAGAGGGCATCCGGGCGGTCTTATCCTCTACTCCAGGCGCGGCAAGGGCATCGTGAGGCTGGGATCGGCGACCTGCGGGACACACAGTTGGTTGTCAGCGTCCTTCTAGATGAGGAAGAAGAAAGGAAAAGAGGGCGAAGCGGTACGGGTCGGCTTGGGCCGAGGTGGGCTGCGGGGTGCTGCATGTGGCGACAGGAAGAGGAGAGAAGGAAACTGGGCCGGCTGGCTGTGGCTGTTGTTCTCCTTTTTTTTAGCAAATCTTTTTCCTTTTTCTGAGATTTGTTTTCTCTTTGTAATTTCATATACAAAACTATTTTGGGCATTTCAAAAATGCCTTATATTTTTGTAAAACATTTAAAATAATATGAGGCCCTTGTAACATTTTGGGCTTCACAACTTTTGACCATTTTCAAACTATTTGAATCCATTTGAAATAGTTACAAAGAGGGGGAGAATATTAGGGTTTGAGGCTTTGATTTATTTCTCTGATGCACAATTTAAAATATGATGCTCGTCCAATGCACAATCAAACCCTAATTATAGATTAACTAAAACAGGGGTGTTACAAGTACATAACTGATACACAAACATGTGCTTGAGCACAAGCAAACGGGTAAGCACGCATTTAATCTGGGTTGCTGAAATTGGCCTTGATACACAAGTTTTTGTCCCCCTGATTTTTGTCTTGTTGGACATTTAATCCGGGTTGTTGAAATTGGGATGTTACACCCGTGACATCGGCACCTGCACCATCACGCTCATCGTCGATGGCCTCAATGTCATCATTATAATCTGCATCGCCGGTGGCCAAACTGCATCCTCCATCACACCATCACCGTACATGACTAGTCCTAGGATCCCCGCTGGTTCGAGACGCGATGCATCTATTCAATCTATGGCCTGCGATGTCGATATCATTGCACATGCTACTGATGTTCACCCTTAGGTATGTATATTTCGTCCTCTCCTATATCCTGCACATTATTTGTTATGTACATAATCTTGAAGTATCGTAGTTGTGTTCTCAACCGTCATGGTTAGTCACCATCTGCATATTTTCTTTCGTCTCGCCGCTCATGTGGATTAATACAAATTAGTAATGTAATTATGGTTATGTTGATGTGGTGTCCTAATATCCTGACTATGCCTAAATGTTCAACATCATTTACATGCTGGCAACTATTGGGGTTATGATACTACAAATTTAGACATTATTTTGTGTTCTCTGTATTTCTTTTCTTTACTGATACTCATGAAATCTTAGATTTGTATACCCTTGTTTATTAAATCATGCATCAAGCATCTGCTGTACTTGTGGATTGCTTTTCTTAACATACATCTGCTTGTGCGTTACAGAATCTTAACCACTAACTAACAATCGCGGAAAGAGAAAGTATGGATCATACTGTTGGGAATTATTGTTTTTAAAAGATGTAGAATCATGAACAGATGCTTGGACGAGATATTTATAATATTTTTCAATTGTAAATGTTAACTAAACTGCTTGCTTGTACGTAATCAGAGAGTTAACAAGCATTGACTTTGACGCCAGATAGTGTTTAAACGCTACCTTATAAGCTATTTATATATGTCCCTTATGAGTGTTTAGAATTTCATTAGCAGTTATATTGTACTTCTTTCTAGGTTATATATCTCACTTCCTTTCAGTTTATTTAGAACACAAAAAACAAATTAGTATGGTTGTTTCCATGTTTGATTAAGTAAGTAATTAATAATTGCAGTGCTTGACTCTCTAATCCAAATCTCATGAGCTGCAATCAAACTAAACCAAGGTGTCTTGCTCTCTATTTGCTTTGTTAAGTTGTTTGCACTAAGAAAATGAATATTTGTTAAGTTAATAGTAAAAATGCATTAATTAGCCATTCTGTTTTATTGTTTGCATGTTTGACCGGCTATTTTTTGATGCATATGAAGTTCCTTGGAGCTCAAGGAGTCGATGGCGAGGGATCAGGTTTCTGGCGGTAGGAGGGCATGTTGGTTTTTTATGTACACATGATTACCTAAGTCGTTCCAGGGAACACATGAGGTGCACCATGAAGGACACACAAAGATATTCAACCTGAAGAAGAGCACCTTATCCTTCTATGGTCGATGGTCTCGGATCCCTCGGATCTTCTAGCCCCGGGCCTCCACACTGCCAGATCTTGCTGACCCAAGCTCGCCACCCCTACCATCCAGAGGTTTAACTATTTTTCATCTTGGAAGGTACTATGTTATTCCTTTTTGCTAGATTTGGGATAACATTGAGACAATCTCAGATCCCCACATTATACATGTATAATAAGGTCTATCTATAATGTCCAACAGTGGCAGACTTACATGATATGCTGGATATGTCTTGGTATACCCTATGTCTAGATGCAAGCTATTCTTAGTTTAACCAACTGGCAGATTAACACTATACGTCTGCCACTAATGCATCCAAGACCATGGCCATGCGTCTCTCGCTGATATTAACAAATCTTGGAATGCATGCAAGCCTGCTTCCAAGTATGTATCATTCAAGTTAAGAAAACTGAGCTAATGCATGCAAGCCTATGTCCGTGCACGCCCTAGATGCGTTGATTAGTTTAATAGCCTTGGTAGCTACTTAGTTCCATCGAATTGATTACTGTGCTTCTTTGAAAAATAATCTATTTGTATGTTATGAAAGAAAAAGAAATATCTATTGTACCTATATTGCTGGCCAGGTACATCTTCATTGCCTCACTACCTCCCAAGATGAGTTCCTCATGGTGATCCGTACATGGAGATTGGAGCAGCACGGCCCTTGGCAAGGGAGTTGAAGGAGGCAGTCAAGGGAAGGGTTTAAGGGCCCAAGCCCCTCTTCCCCCAATGCGCATGTCTTCCTACAGGGCATCACCACGTTCGTGGTTGTAGAGATGACTGGTATGTGCTCTCCTCTTGCCTGCCGATGCATTTTATGAAGGGAATATGCCCGAGAGGCAATAATAAAGTTATTATTATTGTATTTCAAGTATATGATAGATGTTTATTTTACATGCTATAATTGTATTAATAGGAAACATTAATACATGTGTGTTTAATAAACAAATAAAGTGTTCCTAGTTATGCCTCTCATATAAACTAGCTCGTTGATGAACATGGTGATCAAGGTTTCCTGATAATGGACATTGGATGTTGTTAATAACAAGGTCACAACATTGGTGCAATGATATGATGAACATTCATCCGAAATATAGTAATACTATCAAAGTTATTATGTTTAAATTACTATAACATCATTACAAGTAACTTTAGTTAGCTTGATAACATCAAACGTCACACCGTAATAGGGTAACTATAAAGTTGGGTTCAGATACTCCAATAATGTTATGCAGAGGCTCATGGAATGAGAGTGGTATTTGTCCATACAAATGATGGGGAGATATACTCTGGGCCCTCTCGATGATATCACATTGATATAGCTTGCAAGCAAGTGATGAAGATCACTAGAATGTTATACACGGGAACGAGAAAATAGTACATGTCAGTAACAAGATCAAACTAGGTATGGGGATACCGCTGGTCGAATATCAAACATGTAAAATATCGCGAGACAAAAGTATTTAGTTGCTATATCAAGGTTCTCATGATCAGAAGAAGTCATCGTTTAATATGTAGGAGTCAGTACAAATCTCCAGGTCCCGATGCTCATTATTGATCGAAGAGGGGTCTCGATCATGTATGCATTATTCGCAAACCGTAGGGTGATATGATTAAGAGATATCGACATCATTTTTAGCAAATGATTTGCCAGAAAAATAATATCGAAGTGATGGAATTATTTCAATGGACACCAAAATTGTTTCGAGTGAAATTGCTGAAATTGGTTATGCATGTGAAATTGAAAATTAGCAAGGGGTTTTCTGTGAATGTTTGTAATTAATGTAATTGATAAAATTCTTAATAAAAAAATAAAATAGTTTTATTTAAAGAATGATTAAATTAAATTTGGTGGAAATTTAATGGATTTTGAGTTGAGGAAATGGAGAGTCATTTTGTGAGTGGGAGCTCCACTCACATGAATGGAGGAAGGGGTGGGGGCAGCCACCTTGGCCGCCGTCCATGGCCCTTGGCTGCCTCCCTCCTCCTATAAAAGGCTCCCGTCTCCCTCCCTCTCACTCACACATCCTCGTGAATGATCTCTCTCCCCCTCTAGTATTATTTCCCCATGGTGTCAGCTTAGCGAGATACATATTCTCGGTGTATTTTTATGGAGCAAGGATTTGCTACTTCCGCTGCACTGCTGAGGCAAGCTCACGGAGGTGGTTGGGGTCATGGACGTGTGTGCGATCAGGGATGCTTGGCTAAGATGCGATGCTGCCGGACTTCCACACGATCTAGAGATCAGCAAGAGATCGACTACATCACAACGAGTCCATACTCGTAAAGCTTTGTTGATCTTCAAGGGTATGTATTATGGATGAATATCCAACCGTTGATTGTATCTAGATAGATGGATCGTGGCGTATCCAGTTCCCATCGTAGGAATTTTTTGTTTTCTACGCTGTGAATCCAACAGTGGTATCAAAACCAGATCTATGCGTAGATACTCTACACGGGTAGTACACAAATAGTTATTTGGGCGCTGATGGTCACGCTATTGCTCCTTATGTGTACTTTGGATATTGGTGGCATAGTGGGATGAATCGTCACATGATAATTGTTCCACGCTTGACATGCAACGAGTTTTGCATAAGTGGCTTGCTCGTGTCTGTCTCTCCTACTATAGTCAATCTCTAATCTACAACGAGTTGCCAATAATTTTATTATCATCATTGTGGTTCCATGTTCGTAGGTAAGAACGGTTCTATCTTCGAAAGCCCTCAGCCACGTAAAACATGCAAAAGATAAATTAGAGGCGTCTAGGTTTTTGGTTTTTCCAACAAAGTACTATGATATGGTCGTATTATAATTTGTAGTATGGATCGGTACTATTGGAAATTATAATATGCAAAAGTGTAAGTTCCATAGACCTTGGCATTACACATATTGGAATGGTAAAGATCATACCATGAAGCACAAGATAATGATCAAATGCAAGAACCATATTATATCACTTTTAGCATATGATGTTTGTATTATATTGCTTGTTTGGCTTTAGTAGCATTATAAGATGATCCCTCATTTAAATATCAAGATAAGAATGTGTTCTTCCTTTAGTATGCACCATTGAAAAGTTCGTCGTGTTTAGACACCATGTGATGATCGGGTGGGATAGACTCAACGTTCACATACAACGGGTGTAAGACAGTTTTACACACGTGAATACTAAGGTGAAAGGATCATATGGGCACCTAGAGGGTGGTGAATAGGTGCTTCTTCAAATTTTCTTCTTTTTCAAATTAGGGTTTGACAAGAAAGGTAAATTCTCTAGATTATGCAACTAAGGTGAATTTACCTATATGTCAAAAAAGCACTAACTAGCACAACACTAAACAAGAACAAGTAATTAATGTGCGGTAAAGGATAGAAGTAACCAAAGTGGTGGACGCGGAGACACAAGGATTTGTTTCCCGTAGTTTCTTCCTTTTGAGGGGAAGTACGTCTACATTTGGAGAGGGTGTGGTTTCAAACCACCAATGCCACGAGAGGCCTCCCTTGTTCTCCGATGAACCTCACCCCAACGGGATCGATTCACCTTCCACTATATCGGCAACCTTCGAGGTGGAAGCCGGAACCTTTACACAAGTTTGTGGCACACATCCACAACTTAATTGGAGGCTCCCAAATGCAAGCAAGCTGTCAAAACAATCAAAGACAAGCTTGTAAGAACCAAATCAAAGCTAGGGTTTCCAAAGAAACACTAGAGCATGGGGCCCTCAAGTGAATGATGGGGAAATGAAGATCTCTCTTGGTGAAGCTGTAGATCAAGGCCTCCTCCTTTGATTCTCCAAAGATCAATGACTTTGGATGGTTGGATGAAGAGATCTTGTTGTTTTGGTGGCTCTAATGGAGTTTGTGTTCTTGAGTAGGCAGAGCAGCTGGAGGAAGGGGATAAGGGTCCCTATTTATAAGCAGCCCCCTCTGCGAACCGTTATCTGACCATTGGGGAAAAGTCATACCGGTGACTCCGGTTTGTACACCGGAAACTCCGGTCTACACCGGAGATTCCGGTCCATCTCCGGACCAGGCTCCGGACCAGTATGCAGTACGACTCAGGCCTTCTGTGAGCCTAGTGGACCGGAGACTCCGGTCCAACAGCACCGGAGACTCCGGTCTGAGCCCACACCAGAGATTCTGGAGGAGTCTCCGGACCTTGCTCTGCACCCCCATACAGAATGTCCCAGCCAGGTTCCTGATGGCTCCACTGGGGACTCCTGCGGAGACCTCGGCCCACGCCGGAGACTCCGGTCCAGCCAGACCGGAGACTCCGGTCTGGAATTCCCAGAACCATGTAAATCTTGCAGGAATCTTTTTAAAGATTGAAGGTACTTTTCACTTATCATGATAACAACCTGTGGACAGTAATAAACTGTAAAATGATCTACTTGTTGTTAATGAACACCAAAAGTGATTATGACAATAAATGTCCTTTCACTTGGCGAGCCTAGCATTTATAGACATGGCCTCGGAACACGAACCAAAAGGTAAAGCATGAGTCATATGGTTGATATGATGATCATCGTGATGATCGCCTTTAATACTACAACAACTCACATGATGATCGGTCTTGTTGTAGTGGATTTGGTTCATGTAATCACTAAAAAGACATGAGGGATGTTGTTTTTGGGTGGGAGTTCATTTATAATTTGGATTAGTTGCACTCAAATCTATCATAAACTTACTCTAAAATAAACTTTGCAAATTCTATTTTAGATGTCACAACCTACTTCTAATTTCAATGTGTTCATGGAGAAAGAGAAACTTGCAACAAATGGTAGTAACTTTACCAACTAGGCCATGAATTTGAGGATTCTCCTTACTGCTTCACAAAAGCAATATGTGTTAGAAGCGCCCCTAGGACCCCACCACTTGATGATGCTCCCGACAAAGTAAATAATGTTTACGTGAGTTGTCAGGAGGACCACAATATGGATGATTGCGACATATTGTATGGGCTAGAGCCAGAACTCCGAAAGCATTTCATGAATGGAAATTGTTTTGATACCATGGGTGAAATGAAAAGGATTTTTGATACCCATGATGCTGTGGAGAGTTATGATGCTTCAGAAAAGTTTGTTAGCTGCATGATGGAGGAGAACAGCTCTGTTAGTGAGCACGTACTCAAAATGTCTGGGTACACCGATAAGCTTGTTTCCTTGGGAATAATGATTCCCATTGACTTATGCATACATCATGTTCTCCAATCTCTGCGACCAAGCTACAAGACCTTCGTGATGAACTATAACATGCAGGGCATGAACAAGACTCTCCCCGAGCTTCTGTCAATGCTTAAGACTGTTGAAGTGTGTAGGGTTCACATCATAAAAAACAAAAAAATTCCTACGATGGGAATAACTATGTACCAAGATCTATCTATTAGATACAAACAACGGGTGAATATACATCCATAGAGAACATACCCTTGTAGACAGAAACTGTTTAACGAGGTTGTACTCGTTGATGATGTAGATGAATGCTTGCAGATTTCAAGATCGAGAAGAATTCCAGTGCCACAAATCAGCAGTGCATCCCTTCTCAACACACGTCCAAGACACCGAAGAACCTCTGCCTCCTCGCTCTAGCGATGCAGCGGAAGAAACAACTCTTTCTCAACAAAAAGCCACCGGGAACATGTATCTCGCTAGTCCGAGACCATGGGGGGTAAACTAGAGGGGGAGAGGTATCCTTCATGAGGAGGTGTGAGTATGAGAGAGGGAGAGGGGGCTTTATATAGGAGGAGGGGGGCAACCCCTCCCCTTGGCTGGTGCACCATGGAGGGTACCCCCTCCCCTCCTCCATTCATGTGGGTGGAGCTCCCACTCAATTTTTAGCCCCTTCATTTCTCCATTCAAAACCGCACTCAAAAATCCAATTAAATTTCCACCAAATTAAATGGAATCTCTCTTTAAATAAAAGTCCTTTATTTATTTATTTTATCAGAATTTTGTCAATTACTTTAATGGACAACCATTCACATAAAACCCCTTTCTAGTATTCTATTTCACATGCAGAAACACTTGCAGCAAATTCACCCAAAACAATTCAGGTGTCTGGTGAAATAAATTCCTGCGCTTTGTAATTCTTTTTGTCAAGAAAATATTTGTTCCAAATGGTGTCGGTGTATCTTAAGTGTGTCACCCTACGGTTCGCAAATAATGCGGACATGATCGATACCCCTCTCGGATTAATAATCAGAAGTGGGACCTAGAGATCCATACTGACTCCCACACATTCAACGATGACTTCTTGTGATCGTGAGATCCTTTTACGCTAGAATCTTAAACCCTTTGTCTCACGATATATTACATATCCGACATTCGATCATCGATATCTTCATACGTAGTTTGATATCTTACCGACACGTACTCTTTTCTCGTTCCTGTGATATAACATTCTAGTGATCAAATCACTTGATTGCAAGCTAACTAAAGTGATATCATCGAGAGAGCCTAGAGTATATCTATCTTTCACCGGGATGGACAAATTCCACTCTTGATCCATGAGCCTGAACACAACACCTTTGTAGCACTGAACCCATATTTATAATAACCCTATTACGGTGTGACATTTGATGTTATCAAGATACTCTTCTAGTGTTAGTGATTGACATGATCTCACGGTCTAAGGATTAGGATTACTTCGTATGATGTTATAGCAATATAAACACAATGACTTTGATCATAATGCTATACTTCGGATGAATTTTCATCACACCATTCGAACAATGTTGTGACCTCATTATTAACAACATCCAATGTCCATGATGAGAAAACCTTGATCATCTTGTTAATCAACGAGCTAGTTTCTAAGATAGGCATAACTAGGAACTTTCCTTTTTTTATTAAACACAGATGTATTAACATTTCCAGATTAATACATTTATAGCATGCAAAATAAACATCTATCATATACTTGGAATATACATAATAAGAACTTTATTATTGCCTCTCAGGGCATATTCCCTTTAGTCTCCCACTTGCACTAGAGACAATAATCTAATTACGTAGTGATAAATCTAACAACCATGGGGTTCTGGTGTTGATCATGTTTTGCTCTAGGGATAGTTTTAGTCAATGGATCTGCTACATTGATATCCATGTGTACTTTACAAATATTTATATCTCCATCCTTGACATGCTCACAGATGGAGTGAAACCGACACTTATTATGCTTGGAATTCTTGTGAGACCTTGGTTCTTTGGCATTGGCTATGGCTCCATTGTTGTCACAATAGATCACCATTGGAACCAACGTGCTATCAATCACACCTAGTTAGTTTATGAATTCCTCATCCAATCTGCTTCCTGAGCCGCTTCCAAAGCAGCAATATATTCCACCATCGTTGTTGATCCTGCCACCACGGGTTGTTTGGAACTCCTCCAACTAACCTCTCCACCATTCATGAGAAATGTGTATCCGGATTGAGACTTAGAGTCATCTGGATCGGTGTTAAAGGTAGCTTCGACATAACACTTAGCGATGAGCTCTTCTTCACCTCCGTACACTAGAAACATTTCCTTAGTTCTTCTTAAGTACTTAAGGAAATTCTTGACCGCTATCCAGTGTTCCGATCCTAGATCAAATTGGTATCTACTAGTCAAACTAATAGCATGTGCCACATCCGGTCTTGTACATAGCATGGCGTACATTATAGAGCCTCTGAAGCATAGGATACTTTGTCCATTATCTCTGTTTCTTCCGCCATAGCCGGACTTTGAGTCTTACTTTATGTCTTGCCTTGCAACATAAGTTAGAACCCTTTCTTACTTTCATCCCTTTTAAACTTCTTTAAAATCTTATCAAGGTATGTACCTTGCGATATCCCTATTAGGCGCCTTATTCTATCTCTATAGATCTTTATGCCTAATATGTATGACGCTTTAACTAGGTCCTTCATCGAAAATTTGTTGTCTAGATAACTTTTAACACTGTTTAAAAGATCTACATCATTTATGATCAATAATATTTAATCCACATATAATACTAGAAATGCCACATTGCTCCCACTCACTTTCTTGTAAATAAAAGCCTCTCCATAAGTTTGAACGAATCCAAACTCTTTGATCACCTCATCAAAGCGGAGATTCCAAATCCGGGATGCTTGCTTCAGTCCATAGTGGATCGTTGAAGCTTGCATACCTTGTTAGCATCCTTAGGATCGAACAGCATCCTTAGGATCGACAAAAACCTTTGGTTGTATCATGTACAACTCTTCTTCAATGTTGCCACTGAGGAACGCAGTTTTGACATCCATCTGCCATATCTCATAGTCGAAATATGCAGCAATTGCAAACATAATCCTAACTGGCTTTAGCATTGCTACGGGAGAGTATGTCTCATCGTAGTCAACTCCTTGAATTTGTAAAACCCCCTTTGCGACAAGTCAAGCTTTGTAGACGTATACGTTACCATCGGCATCAGTTTTTCTTTTGAAAATCCATTTATTCTCCACAGCCTTTCGGTGATAAGGTAATGTCACATCCCAAATTTTAGATTTGGTTCTGCATATCATTCATATCATTGCATCATGCTTTTCCATGCAAAACCGTCGATTGAAAAGAACCGACGAAACGCTAATTCGAAACCCTATTCTATTTTGCTACGAGGCTCATGCGGGAGGCTTTAGTAGGACTAGCGTTGCCCACCCTTGTAGCCTAGTGGTTTCTCTCAACCCTTGACCCTAGATTGTTCTCCTCGATTTTACAAAACCGTAGGAGCAAGAATCGCTCGATTCGGAGCTCGTACGGAAAAGTTGTGGCCGTTTTATTAAAGGATGGAAAAACGGGCCGAAAATCGGGCCGATTTTCCGAGTCCTTATCCAACTGCGCGCCGAATTCGCGTAGGACTCCACGAGGGGGCCCCACATAAGAGGCAGACGGCTGCCTCGGGAACCGCACCCCCCCACCTCGATCGCCTCCCCGCCTTCCACCTGATCGCCGCCTCCTCACAGGCCTCTGCGCCGCCTGGCTCGCCGCCGCCGCTGTCGCTTTCCCGCCTGCCTACACGCCGCCACCGCCGCCACGCTCTACCTCGCCACCGCGCAGCGCCTCGCCAATGCCACCCGCTGCGACGCTTATCACCGAAGGCCCGCTCTGCGCCGCCGCTCGCCTCGCGCTGCGCCGCCGCTTCGCCAAGGTGCCGCCCGAAGCCGCGCTCATGCTATGCCGCTTGCGCGGCCGCTGCCGCTGCTTGTTTCAGGCAGGCTGCCGCTGCCGCTGCCAGCTGGCGCGGCTTTCACGCCCGCCAGGTTATGCGTGCGCGTCGCCGCCAAGGCCGTCGCGTTGACAACCTTGACCCGTGTGCTGACCGTTTCTTTCCGCGCAGGCAAAACACCGCCGTCCAGAACCGATCGTCGCACCGTCCGGAGTTCGTTTCGTCGTTTGTCTCCGGTAAGCCTGCAGCCACCGTCGGATCTCAGATCAGTGGTTCAGATCAACCGTTGATCGGTCAGCATCCAGGCGTTGACTAGTCAAACGTCCAGTCAGCATCCAGTCAGCAGACGCGTTGACCAGTCAACAGACACAGTTGACTGGTTATTTTCGTTAATCGTTTTAGTTGATAGATTTCGGTAGAAACTTGTAAATTGCATAGAAATTAAACCGCTGGGACAAAAATTGCAAATAAAATATGTGTAGGTTCAGTAAGTCGTGTAGAATCTTGCTGTACCTTTGGTTCAAACTTTTGCAGCAAGATTTAGTACAGTTTAATCAAATAGGATAATGGCCTTTTCGAAGTAATTAATTCGTAGAAAAAGATCCGTAGCTCCAAAAATCGTGTATGATATGTCCCTGGATTCAGTGGAACGAGGGAATCTCATCGTGATTTAAAAAGTTAGGCTTACAGTGAAAACTTCTGCAGAAACTGTCTAGTGGCTTTCTGCAGTGTTTTAATTACTCCGGGAGTTTTATAATTCCTTTTTGAGTAATTCCAGTTGGTACTGTTCCTAATCAGCGATGCCTATGCGGTAGATTTTTCCCAAGATTTTACAAATAGTATACTACCGGTAGCGAATTATTTGAGTTCTAGCTCTAGTTTTGAGCACTATATTTTGCATAATAGTTTTCCCAGCGCTAAAACTATTTACCATGCATGCAATCAATAGTATTATTGAATAGGATTATGTGGTGCAGCTGTAGCACCAATTCACTTGCCTTGCATACCTTCATGCATCATCCTTGTTGCATATGCTTGTGGATTGTTTGTTTATGATTGCAATTATATCGTGTAGATTGTGACGAGTGCAACGCTTGCTCGTGTGTGGATTGTTCTTCTGACCACTACAACCAAGGCAAGTAGATGCTACTTTGTTCATGATATCGTCCTACTATTTTCAATGCATTGTCGTGTATTTTGTAGATGCATGTGTAGGATGATACTATCGCTATGCTATGTCCTATTATGTGGTAGGGCTTTCCTTGTAGATGAACCACCGTTGGTAGATGTGCTTAGCCATGCTATGTTGAACGAGGGCTGGGTTACATCATTGTGACTTGTTTCTAAAAGTATTGGTTTTTGAAAACTAACACAACTTAATCAATGAATCCCCTGGGTGTGATGGTATTAATAATTTTTGGTGGTTTCATTGCGGAAAGGCACCCAGGTATCAAGAGAGAATGATTGGCTTCTTTATTGTGTAGCTTACGTGTACAACCATATGCCAATAATGGAATGGGCGGTTGGTTGGACTTAGTAGGTTGTGGTAACCCGAACCCGCGTATCCAGAGATGTAGAATTTTGGTAGGTTGGACCGGTGCGCGTCAGGATTGGGGAGCTACTTCCCGAACGGTCTCTTCTTGGACTTCTCCCTATCATCACCCAAAATGAGAGTGATGGTACGAGCTGGGCTGGCCAAGTCACATGGGTAAAGTGTACTAACCCCTGCAGGGTGTATAATCTAATCGATTAGCCGTGTCCCCGGTTATGGACAACTGAGTTGCTTGATATTGATTCAATGACATGTTTCTCGCTCATTCTAATTTCATAATTGTTTTAATACTGTTGGGTTGACTTAATTGGGATCTTTTCAAAGAAAATCAAAAACTGTTTATGAAAGTAGGACAAAGGTATTTGCAAATGCAAGCCAGACACAGCTCCAATTACCAAATATGCATGTAGATGTTAGTACTATTGTCACCATTACTAGCTCTACTTGCCATACATTCCATGTATTGACCCTTCGGGGCTGCTACGTTTCATGTTGAAGGTTATTCCGATTCTGAGTAATCGATATAGGCCACGGTACTCCACTCGGCACTTGTTCACTTGTGGGCAATTTGAAGAATGGAGGAATTACTTTATTTATGTTGCTACCTGAATAATTTGAGCTAGCTTTGAGCTAAGCTTTTATTGTAATAATGGTACTCTGGATATTCGTTATTTATGATACACGGATATTTGCTATGTTATTTCATCTTATTCTATTGTGGGACAATGAACCGATCCAGGGATTGGCATGTCACATAGAAGCCACGGTCTTTTCAGAACCGCGGTGTTACAGGTAAGTCCACCAAGGTCCAAACCTGGTTTTCGTACATGGACTCCATCTCGGATTTCATGGCTTCTATCCATTTGTTGGAATCCGGGCTCATCATCGCTTCTTCATACGTCGAGGTCATCAATTTCATCGACCATGAAATTCATAATGGGATTTCCGTACAGTTCGGGAGGGACTTGCGAGGTTCGGTAGTATTCTCTTTTGGAGTTTCATGGTTGTTATCATTAGTTCCCTCTTCATTTGGTGAACTCAACTCCGAAATAGCTTCCGGCGCTGTGCTACTCACCATATTATGAAGAGAAGGTTCACCAACCTCTTCGAGTTCTACCGTCTGACTAAACACACCGTTCGCAAGAAACTCTTTCTCTAGAAAGGATCCATTCTTGGCAACGAAAACCTTGCCCTCGGATTAGTGATAGAAGGAATACCCAATAGTTTCCTTAGGGTATCATATATATATGCATTTTTCCGCTTTGGGTTCAAGTTTATCTGACTAAAGTTTCTTCACATAAACATTGCATCCCCGAACTTTAAGAAATGATAGCTTAGGTTTGTTTCCAAACCACAATTCATACGTTGTCTTTTCAATGGATTTAGATGGTGCCCGATTTAAAGTGAATGCAGCAGTTTCTAGTGCATAACCCCAAAATGACAGTGGCAAGTCAGTCCGAGACATCATGGATCGAGCCATATCTAGTAAAGTATGATTACGACGTTCCTACACACCATTTCGCTATGGTGTTCTAGCAGGTGTGAGATGTGAAACTATTCCACACTCTTTCATATATGTGCTAAACTCGTAACTTAGATACTCACCACCATGATCAGACCGTAGAAATTTGATCTTTCTATTATGATGATTTTCCACTTCATTCTGAAATTCCCTGAACTTTTCAAAGGTTTCAGACTTATGTTTCATTAAGTAGATATAACCGTATCTACTCAAATCAGTCGTGAAAGTAATAAAATAATGATATCCACCTCGCGCTGACACACTCATTGGACCACACACATCAAAGTGTATGATTTCCAATAAATCTGTCGCCCGTTCCATTAAACCGGAAAACGACATTCTAGTCATCTTTCCCACAAGGCATGGCTCACATGTATCAAATTATTCAAAATCAAGTAATTCCAAAATTCCATGTGAATGCAGCTTCTTCATGCATTTAACGCCAATATTACCTAGACGGCAGTGCCACATATATGCGGATATATCATCATTAAGTTTAACCCTTTTAGCATCAACATTATGAATATGTGTAACACTATTATCTAGATGCAACAGAAATAAACCTTTCTTCACAGGTGTAGGACCATAAAATATATCATTCATATAAATCGAACAACCATTGTTTTCGGATTTAAATGAATAACCACTGCACATCAAACACGATCCGGTTACAATGTTCATGCTCAGTGGAAGCACCAAATAACAATTATTTAGGTTTATAACTAATCCCGACTGTAAGTGGAGAGGTAGAGTTCCGACAGCGATCACATGAACGCTTGATCCGTTGCCGACACGCATCTTGACATCACCCCTTGCTAGCGGTCGCTTGTTCTGCATCCCCTGATTCGAGTTACAAATATTAGCAACCAATCTGATATAAAATACCCAGGTTCTACTGCGAGTGCTAGTCAAGTACACATCAATAACATGTATATCGTATATACCTTTGTTTTCCTTTTCGGCCATCTTGTCTGCCAAATACTTGGGGCAGTTGCGCTTCCAATGGCCAGTCCCCTTACAAAAATAGCACTAGGTAACATACTTAGGTACGGAAACCGATTTACCGCCCTTCTTTCCCTTCTTTTTACCCTTCCTGTCTGTCTTGAAACCTGTGGTCTTATTGAACATCAACACTTGATGTTCTTTCTTGATCTCCACTTCTGCAGTCTTAAGCAATGACATAAGCTCGGGGACAGACTTCTTCATGCCCTGCATGTTATAGTTCATCAAGAAACTCTTGTAGCTAGGTGGCAGAGATTGGAGAACACGATGTATGCCTAGATATTCCCAAGGACACAAGCTTATCGGTGTACCCAGAAATTTTGAGTACATGCTCCCTAACAAAGCTGTTCTCTTCCACCATGCAGCTAAATAACTTTTCTGAAGAATTATAACTCTCTACAGCAGCATGGGTGTTGAAATACATTTTCAACTCACCCATCATATCAAAGGCATTTCCGTTTTTAAAATGCTTTTGAAGTTATGGCTCCAACCCATACAATATGCCACAATGAACTAAGTTGTGGTCCTCCTCATGAGTCAAATAGAAATTATTTTCATCGCTAGGGGCAACATCAAGTGGTGGGGGTCCTAGCAGCGCTTCTAGCACATATTGATTTTGTGTAGTAGAGAGGAGAATCCTCAAATTCATGGCCTAGTCGGTAAAGTTGCTACCATTCATTGTGAGTTTCTCTTTCTCCATGAACACACTAAATTTAAAAACAGGTGGTGCCATCTACAACAGAATTTGTAAAGTTTAGACTAAGTTTATGCTAGATTGAGTTGAACTAATCCAAATTATGAATGAACTCTTACTCAAAAACGACATCCCTCATGCCTTTCTGGTGATTACATGAATCAAATCCACTACACCAAGTCTAATCATCACGTGAGTTGGTGTAGATTCAAAGGAGAGCATCTATAAGGGAATCATATCAGCATATGGCTCATTCTTAACCTTTCGGTCCGTGTTCCTAGGCCAGGGCTGTACATGCTAGGCTCGCCATGAACCTTAGTATTCGCATGTGTAAAACTGTCTTACACCCAAAATATGATGGTGGATCCATGAACACCCGATCATCACGTGATGTCTTGAAGCGGTGAAACATAATCGGTGAATACTTAAGGGAGAACACATTTTTATCTTGATATCTAAATGAGGGATCATCTTATTATGATAATAAAACGCCAAACAAGCAATATAATATGCAACAAACATCATATGTGAAAAGTGAAATGATATGGTTCTTGCACTTGATCATGATCATGTGCATCATGGTATGATCTCTATCATTCCTTTGTGTGTAAGGCCATGGTCTATGGAACTTACACGTTAGGTGTGTTGTAAGAGTATCAAATATACTTTTACTTACAACATTACCAAATCATGACACCAGCCCAACAACTATCAAAATTAGACGCTTCTAATTTATCCATTCCAAGTTTAACGTGGCTTAGGGCTTTCAAAGATAGAACCGTTCTTACCTATGAACATGGAACCACAACGAGGATAACCAAATTATTTACAACTCGTTGTAAATTAGATATTGACTATTGTAGGAGAGACACACACCCGCTAGCCACTTATGCAAAATTAGTTGCATGTCAAGCGTGGAACACGTCTCATGTGCGAGGACATGTAAAGATTGTCTGGGCCGCTTCATGTAAAGTACAAACAAGAAGCAATAACATGATCATCTATTCCCACATACTCATATGTGTACTACCCGTGCAAAGCATCTACGCATAGATCCGTCTCTGATACTACTGTAGGGTTCGCAGCATAGAAAACAACAAATTTCCTATGATGGGAACAACTATGTACCAAGATCTATCTTCTATATACAAGCAACGGGTGGATATACATCCATAGAGAACATAACCATGTAGACAGATAAAGTTTAATGAGGTTGTACTTGTGGCTGATGTAGACGAACGCTTGCCGATCTCAAGATCGAGAAGAAGTCCAGCTCCGCAAATCAACAGCGTATTCGTGCTCATACACACGTCCATGCCATCGAGCAACCTCCGCCTCCTCGCTCTAGCGGTGCAGTGGAAGCAACAAATCTTTCTCAACGAGAAGCCACCGGGAACATGTATCTCGCTAGTTCGAGACACGGGGGATAATCTAGAGGGGGACAGATATTCTTCACGAGGAGGTGTGAGTATGAGAGGGAGATGGGGGCTTTATATAGGACGGGGGAGGGAGGCAGACCCTCCCTTGGCCGGCGCACCATGGAGGGTGCCCCCTCCCCTCCTTCATTCATGTGGGTGGAGCTCCTACTCACTTTTTAGCCCCTTCATTTGTCCACTCAAAATCCCACTCAAAAATCCTATTAAATTTCCACCAAATTTAATGCAATCTCTTTTTAAATAAAACTCATTTTATTTATTTATTAGGAATTTTGTCAATTAATTTAATGGACAACCATTCACATAAATTCCTTCGCTTTGTAATTCTTTTCGTCAAGAAACTATTTGTTCCAAATGGTGTTGGTGTCTCTTAAGTGTGTCACCCTACTCTTCCCTAATAATGCGGACATGACCGATACCCCTCTCGGATCAATAATCAGAAGTGGGACCTGGAGATCCATATTGACCCCCACACATTCAACAATGACTTATTGTGATTGTGAGAACCTTTTACGTTAGAATCTTAAACCCTTTGTCTCGCGATATATTACATGTTCGAGATTTGATCATCGGTATCTCCATACCTTGTTTGATATCGTTATCGACATGTACTCTTTTCTCGTTCCTGTGATATAACATTCTAGTGATCAATTCACTTGCTTGTGAGATAACTAATGTGATATCACCGAGGATGGACAAATTCCACTCTTTATCCATGATCCTCAAGATAACACCTTCATAGAACTGAACTCATCTTTATAGTCACCCTATTACAGTGTGATGTTTGATGTTATCAAGATGCTCTTCTAGTGTTAGTGATTTACATGATATCATGGTCTAAGGATTGGGATTACTTTATATGATGTTATAGCAATATAAACACTATGACTTTGATCGTAATGCTATACTTCGGATGAATGTTCATCACACCATTCCAATACTGTTATGACCTCGTTATTAACAACATACAATGTCCATGAGTAGGAAACCTTGATCATCCTGTTAATCAACAAGCTAGTTGATAAGAGAGGCATAACTAGGAACTTTCCATTTGTTTATTAAACACAAATGTATTAACATTTCCGGATTAATACAATTATAGCATGCAAAATATCAATCATATACTGGGAATATACATAATAACAACTTTATTATTACCTCTCAGGGCATATTCCCTTCAAATTGGAGTTAAGAAAGAACATCAAGTGTTGATGATTAATAAGACCACTCATTTCAAGAAGGAAAATAAGGGAAAACAGAAGGGTAACTTAAAAAGGGGTGGAAAATCTGTTGTTGTACCCGATAAGAAGACCCGAGCTGGCCCTAAGTATGATACTAAGTGCTAATATTATAAGGGAACTGGCCATTGGAAGCGCACTACCCCACGTATTTGGCTGACAAGAAGGCCAGCAAGATGAACAAAGTTATATATATGATATACATGGTATTTATGTGTACTTGACTAGTACTCGCAATAGCACATGGGTATTTGATACTGGTTCGGTTGCTAATATATGTAACTCGAAACAGGGGATGCAAAACAAGCGATTGCTAGCAAAGGGTGAGGTCTAAATGCGTGTCGATAATGGACCAAAAGTTGATGTCATTGCCATCAGAATGCTACCTCTCCATCTTCCATCAGGATTAGTTTTGAACCAAAATACATGTTATTTGGTGCCTCCATTGAGGATGAACATTGTATCCGGATCGTGTTTATTGAAAGACGGTTATTCCTTTAAATCAGAAAACAATGGTTGCTCGATTTATATGAATAATATCTTTTATGGTCATGCGCCTGTGATGAATGATTTATTTCTTTTGAATCTCGATAATAGTGATACGCATATCCATAATGTAGATGCCAAAAGGATTAAACTTGATGATGATATATCCGCATATCTGTGGCACTGCTGTCTAGATCATATTGGTATTAAACGCATGAAGAAATTCCATTCTGATGGACTCTCAGAATCACATGATTTTGAATCAGTTGATATATGTGAGCCATGCCTTATTGGCAAAATGAATAGAACACCATTTTCGGGTACAAATGGAGCAAGAGACACATTTAGTGGAAATTATACATACCGATGTATGTGCTCCGATGAGATTATCATCGTGAGTTGGATATCGTTATTTTGTTACTTTCACATATGATTTGAGTAGATATGGGTATATCTATTTGATAAAACACAAATCTAAAACCTTTGAAAAGTTCAAGGAATTTCATAATTAAGTGGAAAATCATCGTAATTGAAATATTAAATTTCCGCAATTAGATCATGGGGATGAATATCTAAGTTGCGAGTTTGTCACTCATATGAAAGAGTGTGGAATAGTTTCACAACTCACGCATGCCGGAACATCACAATGTAATGGTTTATCGGAGCGTTGTAATCTAACCCTCCAATGGAGTACCGCCCTAGCGTACCTTGACGGTCCCCTCCAGATGTGTCGTGCTCCGTCCATCGCCTCCTCGTGCCTGACAGATCCCATATGTAAGCTCCCTGGCCTCCCCTGAACCTAGCTAGGGTTCCGTCCTTGTCGTCTGGTCGCTGGGAAGATGACGTGCACCAGCCGTCCATTTCGCTCTAATCCAACAGCCACCATGCCTCATACCGGTTCGCCTCTACTAGATCGCTGGAGTGGGCCGGCTCCGCCCTTGACCTCGCCACGCGCAAGGGAGAGAAACGTGTCGGCCCAGTGCCGCGATTCCTCGGCCTCCATCACTTTGGGACCATCCTCTTTCATAGTTTTATTCAATTTTCCCCAAATCTGATCCAAGATGTAACATCACAAAAATATTGAACTTGGATCATCAAACTCTAAGCATCAAAATTAGAGTTAACAAAAAATTTTCTAAATAAAGTTATGAATGCATGCATATGATTATGCATTGAATTTGAAATTCTTTTGAACCACCTTGTTTGTGTGTTTCCTTGCTTGTAAAATGTTTCTTAGGTGAAATAAACATCATCTAAAACATTTCCCACACTTTTCCCAAAGACAAGTAAATCAAAACAAATAAAATAAAGGAATGGTCATTTTGACCAATTTAACTCCCATGCCTACTTTGGTTGTCTCAAACTTTCAGAAACTAACAGAAACTTCTCTGGATATTTCCACCCCTTGATTGTACTCATAACAAAGTATCAAGGCCCACTTTGTGATCATCTAGAAACTTTCAAATGTATAGTTTAAATGACAATTCAAAATTGAATCTTTATCATATGGGAAGATCCCACTTTTTCAAAAACCACTCAAACAAGCTCAACTTTCAAAACCCAAGCATCTGCAGACTCACCAGCACCAATCTAGCACACCCACCAAAAATCTTTTCAAAATTCAAAACTTGAATTCATGCGGCCATTTCATCAAACACTTGGCAGACACAAATCAAATAAAATCAAAACACTATTGTGAGCAGTGATTCTTGCCTAAATTGTTCCCTCTCTAGCTCACAACAACCTCAGTAGATCATCTAGCTAACTAAACCAAGTGCTAGCACCACTGTGAGCTTGCCAAAACCATCAATGGTGAACAGCCGAAGCCACCCATGTCACCCCCATGTCGACAACAAGCTAGGAGGAGAAACAAGCCTAGCCAGCATGTCTGGGAGGCAGCCCACCGTCCAACGCCACTCCCTGTCCAACGCTCGAACCTTGCCAATCATTGGACCACACGCATGGACCGCGCCCAGCTTGCCAGCAACCATGCCGAGCATGCGCCAGAGCGCCACCCTCGACCGAAGCCCACAGACCGCGCGCCGCCCTCGCCGCGTGCATACATGATCACCATCGACCCAGGAGACCGCCAGACATCCCCGTTTGCCGCCCCGTGACGCACATCCACCGCTCGCCGTCGAAGACGCTGCCTTTGCCATGCAGAGCGTCGCGTGTTCCAGACCAAACCGCACCGCACCTACAAACGCATTAAAGCCATAGAGCATCGCCAGGAGACCACCAAGCGATCGCCACCGCTGGCCATGCCTCTAGTAGCCCTTAGCCATGTCGCCACTGTCGCCCGCCCATGCCGTTCGGTCTAACCGTCGAGACTATAAATAGAGGACTCCCCCGCCCGAATTCTTCACACCATTCCACTCCTCTCTCACCCAGAACCACCCCACCTCAGTCCCGGAGCAAGGCGAACAACGCGCGCGAATTGCGCGGGCAGGCGCCTCTGAGAAGAAGGGCGCCATCGATTTCGTCCACCCCAGGAGCTGCCGCGACCACCTCTGAGTTTGCCGTCGTCGACTTCTTCGTTCGCCCGCCTCGCCGACCCTCGCCCGAACCCCGGTGAGCCCCAAGCAACCCCCACTGGCCGCGCTAGGTTTCTGTCTCGTCGGCGTTGCTCAGCGTCTACGATGACTCCTAGCCGTTGGATTAGAACCAGATCGAACGTCCCATATTGCCCCGTACCGCTTCGCGTTTAAAGAGCCACTGACCGGTGGAACCCCCTGTCAGCTGAGCCCCGCGCCGCGGAGTGTCACTGGGCCGGCCCGTTAACAGTTCCCGCGCAGCCCACTCGTTTGAATTTAGATTTTTCTATTTAGATTCAAACTCACTTTTGTACCCAGTTTCAAAAATCAACCTAGGTCGATTCAGTGAACCAAATTGAATGAAACTAATTTTGTTAGAAAGGTCTGGGAATGCTGAATCCAAGCCCGTTGGATTCAAGTCATTTGGATCTATAGATCATCCATGATAAAAATAACAAGGCTGAAGCTTTTCTGCATTCAAACATTTTTCAAATTTAAACCATAATAGATTTTGAGTTGATTCCAACTCTCAAAAATCACATTTAACCACACCTTTCAGAATATATAAACATATATAGGTTTACTTGCAGAAATAATGTTCAAGTAATAAAAGAATGCTACATAGGCATTCTAGTCACTTTATTTAATTAAAATAAAAGGGTAAAACCTTATTAAATAGTGACACCACTTTAAATCATATTCCCATGGACTAAAATATGTGGTGATGACATGTGTCAACATGATCCCATGTTTGGTTTGGAGAATATTAAATGTTAAGTAGTTTTTCAATGAGTAGAAATTACTTTTCTAAAAATAAAAGGAATTAAACCAAGCCTTAATATTGTAATGTTAGAGATGATGTTATATCATCTATAGGACCCTTGTGTGTGATGATTGCAAGTAGTTAAGTATTGTTTGGTGATTGTGTACCTCGTATTTATTTATAGACGCTAGTACCGACCAAGGATACGAGGAGGAAGGAGGATTCTACGAAGAAGAAGCCGAGGAGAACTTCAACCACTGCTCTACACAAGGCAAGCTATTAACCTTGCAAGCTAACCCTTGCAATTTAGCAAGCTGATACTATACCAATGCAAGCTAACACTTGCAATTATGAAAGTTAGATAACCTATGCAATGCACTAAGCATGCTTGGTTATACATATTTGATGACACCCAATCCTAGTTTTATTTACATGCTTTCTATTTTATTTCTTTATCAAAGCTCTTACCTAGATTTTTCCTAAGTGAATGGTAGATACTAGAAAGATATGTGAATGTTGCATAAAGAGCATAAAATTTGGCCTAAGCTAGATAAGCTTGATGTCATCCTAAGGCATGAGATTGAACTTAGTGAAAACTCCACTAGTTTACCACCCCTCATTAGTGCTTACCCCCACCTTTATATGCTAGTGCTAAGCATAAAACTTGATCAACTTTAGGTGGGAATACTTGGTGGAAAAATGGTTATGAAAACCTTGGAATGATGGATCATTCTATTGAAATGTTTTTGACATGTGTTTCCGAACACTTGATGATTTTGGTGATGAAAATGTTGAGGCATGAGCCTTAGACCTTTATAAAACTGATGGTTGTCTGGATGCCATACCATTCCAATTTTATCGTACAACCACAATACCCGAAGATTGGGTAGGGCTTGACTGGAAACTTATATACCTTAGTATTAGCTCCCTCACGGCCAAGGTCTGAGCTGAGGCTACCTTGTGAAGATTGTCCACCTGTGCAGTACCCAAGATGACAATTGGTCATGGTTGGGAGGCCAAACTCACAGGAGAGGTGCTTATACTAGGGCGTGTAATTGAAAGGTTAGGATTGATTATCCGCATACTGAGAATGGTAAATTCAGGATTTGTTCCTGACGGATGTATCGAATGTTGTGGTGAAACTGTACAATCTCTGCAGAGTGTCAAACTATTCGAATAGCCGCGTCCATGGTTATCGACAGTTGGAATGGCCATACTGTTCCCCCGTCAGACTTTTCAAAATGACTTGTGAAACAAAGTGAGACTTTGACTTGACAACAACAAGTTTGTGGCAAGAGATACAAGTTCCCATTAGGTGTTATAAAACTTCAACTAGCATTCGTTGCTTCTAAACTTAGTAGAGATAAATCTGTCTTTTTGCAAAACAACCCTAGAGCCTAGTGTCCTATTATCAAAAACCCCTTTCCCTTGTTAGTATTAGTTTGCGAGTACTGAAAGAGTACTCATGGCTTTGTCCCTGGCTATTCCCATGGCCAGACTATGAAGAGGAGTACTTGGAGGATGGACCCCAGGAAGGTTAAGACAACTAGGATCATCTCCCATCGTCAACATTGCCTGTGACCCCGAAGATGGAGCTTTTCCTACGCTACCGTTATTATTACGTATTCCGCTGCTTGATGTTGTATTAAGAACTGGATCATGAGATCCCTATTTGTGTAAGAACTTATGTACGGTTGTAATGGATGATGTACTATGGTATCCAATTCTGTTATGTCTCACAAAAATGGTAATCCTGGGATTGCGATGTATGGCATAACAGGCATCTGGGATTAAAAACCCGGGTGTTGACAAGTTGGTATAAGAGCTATCCTGACCATAGGAGACCCTAGTTAGACTGGACGTTTGAATCAAAAACTTAGTTTCAAAACCAAAGAAAACAAATATTTACAAAAACTTATTCTCATTCTTATCCCTTTGATTCTTTCATAAAAAATCATGTTCCTCAAAAACTCTTGCAAAATACATAAAATTTTGACACACTTGATCACTCTACTAACCTACTCATCCTATATTCTTATAGATGGATGTGAAGTACAGCAAGTTTTATCAGTTGGGGAATGGAGGAGACCTTATCTTTGAGAGGGATTTGGACCAGCTTTCGGAACTTCTGGAGCGTCACTTTTGAGTTCTTCGGAGCTCAGCTCAATGATCAAGGAGGAGAAGATCTGCAGTGGCTAATTGTTGCAAGTCTCAGTGGAAAGATTGAACCTCCCACTGAGGAAGGAATTCAGTTTACCTTAAGATAGAACAACTGGCTCGATGGACTTGCCAGGGCCATGCAGGAAGCTCTTTCCCGTCTGTGTGGGCAGAGCATCAATCAGATCAAGGGTACTCGCTTTGAGTTTTTCCCGAGGCGTGATGCAAATGGACAACCACTGGAAGCCCCATACCACACTGAGCTGAAGACTCAATTGGACCACCTTAGCTTCATGATGTACGATCGTCAGCAGGAGTTAGACAACTGCCATGACTACTCCAACCACAAGTCTGCCATCATCAAGATGAAGGATCAGACCATCGCCATGCTAGCAAAGGATCGCAAGTCTCGCCGCCGTCAGCTCGACAAGAAGGAGCGCATCATTGCCCGCCTTCGCCACCGCATCTCATCTTTAGAGGAGACCATCCACGAGAGAGACATGCAGTTGGAGGAAAGGGAGAATGCCGGAGAGGATCTTCGTGGAGACCCCTACTCCTATCTCAGTAATGATGATGATTTTCTGGAGGATCAGGATATGGACTTCTTCACCGATGAAGATGATTTCGCCTTCATCGATGATGATGAGGATGATGAGGCCACATATTCCAAGGAGTATTAGCACTTGAGCACTAGCATAGTGAGTAGTATTCGGTCCCAATGTATCGTAGTTTCCATAATGGTTCTTAAAACTATCTGTTTTTCTTTGTTGTGGTGTGTGTTGTATCGTGTGCTATGAATGAATGAATGAAAAATCAAGTTGCTAGAAAATTTGAGTCAAACTTTAAAAAAATTCAAAGACCCAAAAACTTTAGAAATTTCCCTCTTTTCTCATGATCTATCTCAATCTTCAGATGCCACGTGGAGGAAGTGGTTCATCCCCGGACCCGATGTTGCAAATTCTGCAAATGTTGACTTCTGACCGTGAAGCTAAAAGAGCGGAACGTCAAGCCAACCTAGCCACCCTTCAGTAGATAGCCCAGCTAGCCCACAACAACCAAGGCCACAGAAATCAGGACAACCATGGATCTAAGTTCAAGAATTTCCAGAATACCAACCCACCTGTTTTCACTAAGTCAGAAGAACCCCTAGACGCCGATGATTGGCTGCAAACCATGGAAAATAACCTAGAAGTCGCCGGAGTGGAAGCCAACGAGAAAGTTCTGTTTGCCACCCACTGTCTAGCCGGATATGCCAGGGCATGGTGGAACAGTGTTCGCGCAATGACCGGAGGTCAGATGATGACCTGGGAAGAATTTAAGGTCAAGTTTAGCAGAACCCATGTGCCACCAGGTTTGATCAAGAAAATGAGAGACGAGTTCAGAGAACTGAAGCAAGGGAGGATGACCGTAGTGGAATACCGTGACAAATTTTGTCATTAGCTAGGTATGCCCTGGATGAGATCGACACCGAGGCCAAGAAGAAAGAAAGATTCCTGAATGGTCTGCATGACGAGATGCAGACAGTGTTAGTCAATATCCCCTTTGCGGATATTGAAGCCCTTGTAGACTCTGCTATCCAGATGGAAGGAAAGATCAACCAAGCCAACGAGAACCGCAAGCGTCGCATGATGCATCAAGCAGGAACCCATCAGACCCCAAAGTATTGCCCCAACCCATCTCCAGGATTTGCCCCAAGAACCAACAGACCCCCTATGAACCGTCCGACCTACACCAACCGTGGAAACCCTAGGCCCGGAGGAAATCACAACAACCCCGGCAACGCTACCAATTTCAGTCGTGCCCCACCCAAATTCAACAACAGCAATGCTACCGCCAACACCAGCATTGCCCCTAGGACTGGAAGCAATGTTGTGCCTGTAGCAGCAAAGGACAAGTCGCAAGTGACTTGTTATGACTGTGGAAATAAAGGCCACTATTCCAACGAGTGCCCCAACAAGAATAATGCTACAGCCCCCAATGCCAATGTCCCAGCTCAGCATCAGCGTCGTGTGCAGCCCGGAAGAAGATTTTCCCCAGGGAATTCACTCAACCGCAACGACCGTCTTTTTCTCATGTATGCTGAAGAAGCTCAGGAAGCGCCAGACGTCGTGCTGGGTATGTTTTCTGTTAATTCAGTACTTGCAAGAGTGTTGTTTGATTCTGGTGCATCGCATTCATTTGTCACCGAAGAATTTGCATTCACTAGTAAAATTCAACCAACCAAACTGAAGCATGTTATGATTGTTCAAATTCCCGGATCAACCACTAAGGCTAGGCAAATTTGCAAAGCCGTCCCTATCCGAATCCATGGAATAGATTTTTATGCAAATCTGATAGTACTCAGAACTAAAGGTTTGGAAGTAGTACTAGGAATGGATTGGATGTCCAAACATAAAGGATTGATTGACTGTGCCAAGAAAGCCATAACCATGACCGATCTTGCGGAATATCGATTGAGCATATATCTGAAACCTTACCTCGCCAATTCAAATGCAACAAGAGTATAGCCCAACCTACCATTGACCAAATCCGGATAGTCTGTGAATACCCCGATGTATTTCTTGATGTTTTGCCCGGTATGCCCCTAGATCGGGATATCGAGTTTATCATCGAACTAATTCCCGGAACTGGACCCATAGCCTAGAGACCATATAGTATGAACCCGTCAGAGCTTGCAGAACTGAAGAAGCAACTGGATTCCATGCTGGAAATTGGATTGATTCAACCAAGTGCGTCACCATGGAGATCACCTGACTTGTTCGTGGACAAGAAGGATGGAGGTAACCGTTTGTGTACGGATTATCGGAAATTGAATGATGTCACCATCAAGAACAAGTACCCCTTGCCCAAGATAGAATATTTGTTTGATCATTTGACCGGTGCCAAAGTGTTCTCTAAGATTGATCTTAGAACTGGCTATCATCAACTCAAAATTCGTGCAGAGGATATTCCAAAGACTGCCTTTACCACCAGATATGGATTGTATGAGTATACAGTCATATCTTTCGGACTAACCAATGCCCATGCTTATTTCATGAAACTCATGAATAAGATTTTTATGGACTTCATGGATAAGTTTGTCGTTGTTTTCATCGATGACATTCTTATTTATTCCAAATCAGAAGAAGAACATGAGCTACACCTAAGGACCATTCTTGGAACCCTTAGAGAGCATCAGCTGTATGCAAAGTTTAGCAAATGTGAATTCTGGTTACAGGAGGTAGGATTCCTCGGTCACATTGTATCAGCCAGAGGAATTGTCGTTCACCCTGCCAAAGTGAAAGATGTAGAAGATTGGCAAGCCCCAACCACTCAAACCCAAGTTCGTGCATTTCTAGGATTGGCGGGATATTACCGCAAGTTCGTAGAAGGATTCTCTAGTATCGCCAGACCCATGACCCAATTGCTGAAGAAGGACAAGAAGTTTGAATGGACCGACAAATGTGAACGAGTTTTCAAGAACTCAAGAGGAGATTGATTTCAGCCCCAATCTTAATCATTCCAGATATCATGAAGCCCTTCGATGTGTATTGTGACGCATCCAAGATCGGTCTCGGATGTGTGCTAATGCAAGAAGGCAAAGTTATATCTTATCTATCTCGACAACTGAAGCAACATGAGCAAAACTACCCAACCCATGACCTCGAACTCGCAGCCGTAGTTCTAGCCCTGAAAACATGGAGACATTACCTGATGGGAAATCGTTGTGAGATCTATACGGATCACAAGAGCCTAAAGTATATATTCACTTAGAAGGAGCTGAATATGAGGCCGAGAAGATGGATTGAGCTAAGCAAGGATTACGACCTGGACATTCACTATCACCCTGGTAAAGCCAATGTGGTAGCAGATGCCCTTAGCAGATTACCGTGCCGCTTGAACTCCATGATTTTGAAGGAGCAACCAAGTTTGCACAAAGAGATGGAAGATTTTACGATAGAATTAGTAAGTGAAGGATTTTTGGCTAGCATAGAACTCCAGCCCACTTTGATCAGTCAGATTAAAGAGGCGCAGAAGGGAAATGCTAGTATTGACGGAATCAAGCGTCGTGTCGTGCAGACACAAAAGTACCCGGATTCACCGAGGACGAAGAAGGAGTTTTGTGGTACAAAGGACGCCTTTGTGTACCAGCAGATTCTGAGTTGAAAGAAGTTATTCTGAAGGAGGCTCATGATACTATTTATTCTATCCATCCTGGAGGAACTAAGATGTATCAAGATTTGAAAGAGCAATTTTGGTGGCATAAGATGAAGAGAGAAATCGGAAGCTATATCGCCAAGTGTGATATATGTCAGCGAGTCAAGGCCAGACATCAAAGACCCACTGGATTGTTGCAACCATTGCAAATTCCGGAATGGAAATGGGATTCTATAGGAATGGACTTTATCAATGGACTGCCTACTTCTAGTAGGGGAAATGACTATCTAGGTCATACTGGACAGATTGTCCAAAGTCGCCCATTTCTTACCCGTTAAAAACACATATCACAGTTCGAAGCTAGCGGAGTTGTACATCGCTAGAATAGTTAGTTTGCATGGAGTCCCCAAGAACATCTTATCGGATCGAGGAACTCAGTTTACCTCGAGATTCTGGAAGAAAGTCGAAGAAGGTTTAGGAACCCGTCTAGATTTCAGCACCGCATATCACCCTCAGACCGATGGACAAAAGGAGCGAGTAAATCAAATACTGGAAGATATGCTGAGAGCATGTGTGTTAAAATATGGATCCAAGTAGGAAGACTGTCTGCCGTTTGCAAAATTTTCATACAACAACAGTTATCAAGCCAATTTGCAAATGGCCCCATTTGAATTCATGTAAAGACGAAAGTGTCGCACCCCTTTGAACTGGTCGAAAGTAGGAGAGAGTCAGATCTTCGGACCTGACATCCTACGAGAAGCAGAAGAGAAGGTTCACAAGATTCGTGAGCACCTCAAGACCGCCCAGTCCAGACAGAAGAGTTACGCCGACAAGAGACGTAGAGACGTCGCCTTCAACATAGGAGATTTTGTTTATCTGAAAGTGTCGCCATTGAAGTTAATGTAGTGTTTCCAACTCAAAGGAAAGTTAGCCCCTAGATATATCGGACCTTTCAAGATTCTGAACCTTCGAGGAGAAGTATCGTATCAATTGGAACTACCCAAAGAGATGTCAGCCGTGCACAATGTATTCCATATCTCATTACTTCGCAAGTGTCTCGAAGTCCCCGAGAAGACCGAAGTGTTCAAAAATATCGACCATCGGACCATAGAGATCAATGATGACCTGACCTATCCCGAAGTGCACATCCGTATTTTCGAAGAATCTTTTCGAACTACCCTAACCCGAAGCATCAAGTTTCTCAAGATTCAGTGGAGCAACCACACAGAAGAGGAAGCTACCTGGGAGCGCGAAGATCACATCAGGACAGAGTTTTTCGATCTCTTCAAATCCTAGGTAATCTTTTCGTCCTTTTTCAAATCTCGGGACGAGATTTTGTTTAAGGGGGGAAGGTTTGTAACATCCCAAAAATATTGAACTTGGATCATCAAACTCTAAGCATCAAAATTAGAGTTAACAAAAACTTTTCTAAATAAAGTTATGAATGCATGCATCTGAGTATGCCTTGAATTTCAAATTCTTTTGAACCACCTTGTTTGTATGTTTCCATGCTTGTAAAATGTTTCTTAGGTGAAATAAACATCATCTAAAACATTTCCCACACTTTTCCCAAAGACAAGTAAATCAAAACAAATAAAATAAAGGAATGGTCATTTTGACCAATTTAACTCCCATGCCTACTTTGGCTGTCTCAAACTTTCAGAAACTAACAGAAACTTCTCTGGATCTTTGCACCCCTTGATTGTACTCATAACAAAGTATCAAGGCCCACTTTGTGATCATCTAGAAACTTTCAAATGCATAGTTTAAATGACAATTCAAAATTGAATCTTTATCATATGGGAAGATCCCACTTTTTCAAAAACCACTCAAACAAGCTTAACTTTCAAAACCCAAGCATCTACAGACTCACCAATCTAGCACACCCACCAAAAATATTTTCAAAATTCAAAACTTGAATTCATGCGGCCATTTCATCAAACACTTGGCAGACACAAATCAAATAAAATCAAAACACTATTGTGAGCAGTGATTCTTGCCTAACTTGTTCCCTCTCTAGCTCACAACAACCTCAGTAGATCATCTAGCTAACTAAACCAAGCACTAGCACCACTGTGAGCTTGCCAAAACCATCAATGGTGAACAGCCGAAGCCACCAATGTCACCCCCATGTCAACAGCAAGCTAGGAGGAGAACCAAGCCTAGCCAGCATGTCTGGGAGGCAGCCCACCGTCCACCGCCACTCCCTGTCCAACGCTCGAACCTTGACAACCACTGGACCACAGGCACGGACCGCGCCCAGCTTGCCAGCAACCATGCCGAGCATGTGCCAGAGCGCCACCCTCGACCGAAGCCCACAGACCGCGCGCCGCCCTCGCCGCGTGCATACACGATCATCACCGACCCAGGAGACCACCAGACATCCCCGTTTGTCGCCCCGTGACGCACAGCCACCGCTCACTGTCGAAGACGTCGAGTCTGCCGCGCAGAGTGTCGCGTGTTCCAGACCAAACCGCACCACCCCTACAAATGCATTAAAGCCGTAGAGCATCGCCAGGAGACCACCAAGCGATCGCCACCATCGGCCATGCCTCCTGCAGCCCGTAGCCATGTCGCCACCGTCGCCCTCCCATGCCGTTCGGTCTCACCGTCGAGACTATAAATAGAGGACTCCTCCGCTCGAATTCTTCACACCATTCCACTCCTCTCTCACCCAGAACCACCCCACCTCAGTCCCGAAGCAAGGCGAGCAGCGCATCGCCGGAATTGCACCGGAGCAGGCCGCCTCTGGAGAAGAAGGGCGCCATCGATTTCGTCCACCCTAGGAGTTGCCGCGACCACCTCTGAGTTCGTCGTCGTCGACTTCTTCGTTCACCCGCCTCGCCGACCCTCGCCCGAACCCCGGTGAGCCCCAAGCAACCCCCACTAGCCGCGCTAGGTTTCTGTCTCGCCGGCGTTGCTCAACGTCGTTGATGACTCCCAGCCGTTGGATTAGAACCAGATCGAACGTCCCATATTGCCCCGTACCGCTTCGCGTTTAAAGAGCCATTGACCGGTGGACCCCCCCTGTTAGATGAGCCCCGCGCCACGGAGTGTCACTAGGCCGGCCCGTTAACAGTTCCCGCGCAGCCCACTCATTTGAATTTAGATTTTTCTATTTAGATTCAAACTCACTTCTGTACCCAGTTTCAAAAATAAACCCAGGTCGATTCAGTGAACCAAATTGAATGAAACTAATTTTGTTAGAAAGGTCTGGGAATGCTGAATCCAAGCCCGTTGGATTCAAGTCATTTGGATCTATAGATCACCCATGGTAAAAATAACAAGGCTGAAGCTTTTCTGCATTCAAACAATTTTCAAATTTAAACCATAATAGATTTTGAGCTGATTCCAACTCTCAAAAATCACACTTAACCACACCTTTCAGAATATATAAACATATATAGGTTTACTTGCAGAAATAATGTTCAAGTAATAAAAGAATGCTACATAGGCATTCTAGTCACTTTATTTAATTAAAATAAAAGGGTAAAACCTTATTAAATAGTGACACCACTTTAAATCATATTCCCATGGACTAAAATATGTGGTGATGACATGTGTCAACATGATCCCATGTTTGGTTTGGAGAATATTAAATGTTAAGTAGTTTTTCAATGAGTAGAAATTACTTTTCTAAAAATAAAAGGAATTAAACCAAGCCTTAATCTTGTAATGTTAGAGATGATGTTAGATCATCTGTAGGACCCTTGTGTGTGATGATTGCAAGTAGTTAAGTATTGTTTGGTGATTGTGTACCTCGTATTTATTTATAGACGCTAGTACCGACCAAGGATACGAGGAGGAAGGAGGATTTTACGAAGAAGAAGCCGAGGATAACTTCAACCACTGCTCTGCACAAGGCAAGCTATTAACCTTGCAAGCTAACCCTTGCAATTTAGCAAGCAAATACTATACCAATGCAAGCTAACACTATACCAATGCAAGCTAACACTTGCAATTATGAAAGTTAGATAACCTATGCAATGCACTAAGCATGCTTGGTTAGACATATTTGATGTCACCCAATCCTAGTTTTATTTATAAGCTTTCTATTTTATTTCTTTATCAAAGCTCTTACCTAGATTTTACCTAAGTGAATGGTAGATACTAGAAAGATATGTGAAGGTTGCATAAAGAGCATAAAATTTGGCCTAAGCTAGATAATCTTGATGTCATCCTAAGGCATGAGATTGTACTTAGTGAAAACTCCACTAGTTTACCACCCCTCATTAGTGCTTACCCCCACCTGTAGATGCTAGTGCCAAGCATAAAACTTGATCAACTTTAGATGGGAATACCTGATGGAAAAATGGTTATGAAAACCTTGGAATGATGGATCATTCTATTGAAATGTTTTGGACATGTGTTTCCGAACACTTGATGATTTTGGTGATGAAAATTTTGAGGCATGAGCCTTAGCCCTTTATAAAACTGATGGTTGTTTGGATGCGATACCATTCCAATTTTATCGTACAACCACAATACCCGAAGATTGGGTAGGGCTTGACTGGAAACTTGTATACCTTAGTATTAGCTCCCTGACGGCCAAGGTCTGAGCTGAGGCTACCTTGTGAAGATTGTCCACCTGTGCAGTACCCAAGATGACAGTTGGTCATGGTTGGGAGGACAAACTCACAGGATAGGTGCTTATACTAGGGCGTGTAATTGAAAGGTTAGGATTGATTATCCGCATACTCAGTATGGTAAATTCAGGATTTGTTCCTGACGGATGTATCGAATGTTGTGGTGAAAGTGTACAATCTCTGCAGAGTGTCAAACTATTTGAATAGCCGCGTCCGCGGTTATGGATAGTTGGAATGGCCATACTGTTCCCCCGTCAGACTTTTCAAAATGACTTGTGAAACAAAGTGAGACTTTGACTTGACCACAACAGGGTTGTGGCATGAGATACAAGTTCCCATTTAGGTGTTATAAAACTTCAACTAGCATTCGTTGCTTCTAAACTTAGTAGAGATAAATCTGGCTTTTTGCAAAACAACCCTAGAGCCTAGTGTCCTATTATCAAAAACTCCTTTCCCTTGTTAGTATTAGTTTGCGAGTACTTAAAGAGTACTCATGGCTTTGTCCCTGGCTATTCCCATGGCCAGACTATGAAGAGGAGTACCTGGAGGATGGACCCCAGGAAGGTTACGACAACTAGGATCATCTCCCATCGTCAGCATTGCCTGTGACCCCGAAGATGGAGCTTCACCTACGCTACCTTATTATTACGTATTCCGCTGCTTGATGTTGTATTAAGAACTGGATCATGAGATCCCTATTTGTGTAAGAACTTATGTACGGTTGTAATGGATGATGTACTATGGTATCCAATTTTGTTATGTCTCGCAAAAATGGTAATCCTGGGATTGCGATGTATGGCATAATAGGAATTTGGGATTAAAAACCCGGGTGTTGACACAAGACCTGTTGGTTTAAATCATTTCAAAAATGACAAGACACTCAAAATTCCCAAATCTAAATTTATATAGATTCCCTAAGGTTTCCTTAATCCTACAGAACAAGCTCTGCATAAAAATATTCTCCAGTTATTTTAAAATGAAAATAATACCAGAAAGTGTCCTTTCAACTTTTATTCCCTTCTAGGAGTTTGGTAAACACAAATGGGGTAAACCCAACTTCATCTGGCAGGTATCAGATGTACCTATCTCATGTCCTTGGTACCAGTCCAATTAGGGATTCATTTTTACTGTTGTGAAAATAAAAAAACAGTAGACATGTCTAGGTCAACTCAAAATATGTACTGACCTAAGTCCAAATCCCAGTAGACATCCATACCTTTATACTTCAAACTCCAGGTGACAATATTTATTGAGCTATTTTTGATTTTTGGTGAATTAAACATTTCTATGCATAGTTTATTCACTAATAAAATCATCACAGCAATAAAAGTGATTCCAATTTCCACGAAAAGGTATCATGAATACCTACCATTTATCTTTGAAATCACTTTAAAATCTCCTATAAAATAAATCTGATGAAAAATACAAAAAACTTCCAGCACTTCCTTTGGAAATTTCCTGAGGGCATTCTGGTAAATAACTTGAGATGATTCCAACTCTTAGTGAATCAGTCGACCAACTCCTACTTAATTAACCAAGGAAATAATTTTTGGATCTCCAGAACTTTTCTGGTGTTATCTCCTAAAACTAGAGTTTTTATCTCTATAAAATTCATTATAAATAAATCACAATTGATAAAATAGTGAAACCACTTTTGTTGGTTTCATTGTATCAATACCTATCTGATGGTATCATTTTTACACAACGTTATCCTATAGAACTTGGACTTTCTCTAAAACCCCTTATCTAGGCAGTTTAGATTATAAATATTAATAGAAAATCCACAAATGCAACCAAAGAATTTCCTTTGGATCCAAAAAAATCCTCAATACCTACTGATTTATAAACTTGTATTGTCCTTTGCTTGATGTATGTATTGATGCTTGTATACCCTATATTAAATGTGGTATTGTTTGTTTGCATGTATGCTCAATAATTGTGATAGTTGTGAATTGTGTGACGCCATGAATAAAGAAGCATTGGATTATTATACTATTGTTATCGTTGGTATTCTGGTATTTTATTGAAGAAGCTCAGGGACATCTCGGTGGTCACATGCAAGCCACCATTCTTGAACTCCATTATTGACATATTACTTTATTCAAATGTTTGGTATCTCATTTATGAACTTCATGGTTACATGCATGGTTTGTTTCAAATAAAATTCATGAGTATCTTGGCTGCTCCAAGTTATGACTTGGTGTCCATCAGGACCCCCACCTTGTTATGTTCCTACTCTTGTACCCCCTTTAGATCGAGGCTAAGATGCTTATCATATTCCCTCTTTGGAAACTACGGTTTTTCGATGATAAAACTATTTTGGGTTTTACCCCACTACAAAGTTTTCAAACGAAAACCCTTGTAAATAGGCATCATTTTCGAGTGGATGTTTTACTAAAGAAAAGGCGAAGAGGAGAAAGAGGAATATTTTGAGCAAAGGAAATAGAAGGGGTGTTCTAAGCCTTTACCGGAACAATTTACCCGTGCAACCACACTCCCCCAGAAGATGGGGCTTAGCTCGTAGTTTGTTGTCTTTAGCCAGGGATGCTTGTAATTGTTTAAGGGGAGAAATCAATAGAATTCTGGGTGGCCTCTACAACAAATCTTTGGATTTGGGGCCTGCAGCTTTCTTCGGAAAGAGGGAGCCTGTCTCGGCAGGAGTGTCGGTGCAACAAATGGGTCTCCCGTGGATGGTATGCTTTAGGAGTGGAGAAGGAAGTGGAGTCACCGAGTTTATTGTATAGGCCAAGCTATAGTGTGGTTATACAGAAGTGAAGAAGGGAGGACTGTGGCTGGGGGTCACATACTCGTTGCCGGAGAGAACAGACCCAAAAGGAAAAGCTGTTGTTGCTTGGGATGACAAATCAAAGGTTAGGTTTGATTATCCGAACCCCCGTTTACCTTGTGTAGCGGGTCATGGTGGTAACTCGGCGGATATATTGATTCTTGTGGGTAAAGTGCACAAACTATATAGAGTATAATCTATTCGAATAGCCGTGTCCACAGTCAAGGACGGTTGGAAAGGTGATTGCTAGGAGTACCCTTGGGATGGTTTTGAGATGGATAAAAAGGATGTGACTTGGTCATGAGGAAAGATAATAAAGGATTTTCATCAAAAACTGTTTTTAAAAGGAGACATGCTTTCCAAAAACTCTTTTTCAACAAAGATTTAGAGATGCCATTTTAGGCGTTTCAAAAACAACTGTAGTGTAGAGCTATCTCGCCACAGCAAATCATGCATTATTCTTGTTTACCTTATCTCATTGGTCTTGCGAGTACCTTCAAAAGTACTCACTGCTTTGTCCCTGGATATTTATTTGGCCAGACTTTCAGAAGATCGAGGAACGAAGAGGATGCCAACATCTATGCGAGCTAGGCCGTCCTCCTAGTTAGTAGCATGTAGGTTAAGGCATGAAATGGGCTCTGAGCTTGAAGTCTTCCACTATTAATGTTGTAATCGCCATAATGGAAATAATGTAATTTTTTTACTCACTACTTATGTATGATGTAATGATACTAGTCGGATATGCTCATGGCTCATTGATCATGGTAACATAAATTGGTGGTTCCACATGCCCCACACACCATCACATTGTGGGATTGGAAACCAAGGCGAAGAGGGCATCACCGCATCCCATGATGGGGAATGCACAAACGGTTTGAGTGCATGGCCGAGATCCACGCGCGGTAGACCCGTGTTGACCAAAATGGCACCGGGACCCATCGACCATTCTAGGGACCTTGTCCCTTCATGTCCGCCAAGGGACACATGCGTGGCAAGCCACCAGGGGTTACTATCAGGGTCTTGGTAAACAGGGTGCCACATTCCGATGGTTGACAGGTCTATCTTCTGAGCGGGGGTATCCTCAGGAGGCTATGATTCTTCCAGAGGTAGCACATTGGGATGATCGATCACAAGTCCCGGCATCCGCATGATGCGACCTCAAGAGGGAGCTCTATGAAGAGGGGGCCCCTCGTGGAAACTCACCATGCCGCAAGCCTTCCGATACCTTGGAGAGCACCCAGGGTCACGTCCGTAATCCTACTGCGGAGGCAACAAGGACAGTGGGTTGAATACAAGGAGGTGGTGGCCGAATCACAAGACAAGGCTCTTGGGTTATTTGACACAAAAATTTTGATGCTAATTTGCAGATGAGTATCATATGTGTTGCCTCCCCATATGATGCTCGGAATCCTCCACCCATGAACCAAAAGGAATTTTCCAAGCCTCCTTTGACCCAACAACATGAAGTGGGGACATATTTGAGGCCCATTTCAAAAAAACAAGATGTGAGACCCTGGCGCATGGCTCAATAGGAATGATAGGAAACTCATACCAACAAGTTTCAACTTCTTTTCCGAAAGCTTATTCGAAAAGAACTCTAAGGTTAAGCGTGCTTGTCCTAGAGCAATTCTAGGATGGGTGACCGACCGGGAAGTGGGTACCGGGTGCGCATGAGTGAGGACAAAGTGCACAGAAAAGACTAGTGTTGGTCTGTGGGGTTAGTCTAGAGATCCTATTAAGCGTCCAGAAGTGACATCCGTTGGTCCGGAGTGACTGGGGTCTTACAAATTTGTATCAGAGCCGACCCTCGCGGTTACATGGGCATGTGCGGGTGAGTGGCGGACATGTGTAGCATGGCGCATGTGGCTCGGAATGGACACGAGATGGCAATGTGCTGGCACTGGACGCACAGACGTGTGCCAAGAGGGGACGTTCCTGGCATATGGTTGATCGTCGATGACGTTGATCTTCTAAGGGTGGGTGTATGTGAGACCTTGGCACATGGCTCAATAGGATTGATAGGAAACCCATACCAACAAGTTGTAACTTCTTTTCCGGAAGCTCATTCGAAAAGAACTCGAAGGTTAAGCGTGCTTGGCCTAGAGCAATTCTAGGATGGGTGACCGACCAGAAGTGGGTATTGGGTGCGCATGAGTGAGGACACAGTGCGCAGAAAAGACTAGTGTTGGTATGTGGGGTTAGTCTAGAGATCATATTGAGTTGCGAGAAGTGACAGCCATCGGTACGGAGTGGCCGGGGGTCTTACACAAGATGAAGCATTGGAAGATGAGAATGATGAGTATGGGGACGATGAGAGAGAGGTTGAGCTCCATGAAAACACTATTGGAGATTTGTACCTATATCATATACAAGAGAACATTGATCATGGCATTCCGCATTGTCGAATGTATGCATCGAACTCGGATGAGGATGGTCTCGATGAAAAAGTTGATGATGAGGGGTTCACAAAGGATGAGGCCAAAGTGCACGAGAAGGTATTGGGAAGGGATCCTCGTGTACCCTTATTTTGTGATCATAGTCTAGCGAATGAAGCCGCAGTTGATGGTGGTAAGGGTGTAGTGCTTGGACAAAGGCCAACTTCCTACCGTGATGATAATAACGAGAAGAATGGGATTTCAAAAGGACCGAAGCATTGTTGCAATTAAAGCAATGGATTATGGACTACTAGGTTAGGTATCATTGTCCATTCATGGTGGTTCACTTGGACGTGAAGAATTGTTACATGGTTAAATGCAAGGAAGATGGATGTCCTTTGATTGCGCGTTCAAAGCCATTCAAGGCAGGGCCCGATTGGCATATATCAAGTTGTGTGTCAACTCACATGTGCCATGGCAAAAGGGTGGACGACAAATATGTGAAGCACGAGCACTGACAACTGAGCTCTTTGCCTTTAGGATTTCAAACAAAGTATCCTCACTTCCAACAATGAGCATCAAGATGCTCATGGATATCATGGAAGCTCTCTTTAACTATGAGGTGAAGTACGGGAAGGAATGGAAGGCTAAGAAAGCTGCATTCATGATGTTGTATAGTGGTTGGGAAGAAGCATCCAACCGAATCCCTAGGTGGTTATTATCAATGGCTGATGCTATCTCGGGCATGTGTTTCATGTGCTTGAGCCTTACGGACGCAGAAAAATGGTTCGTGAAGGAATAAATTTCTGAGTATTTGGGAGTGCTTTTTGGGCATTCGGGCAATGTGTGAGGTCCTTCGAACATTGTAGGATGGTCATCTCTGTGGATGGCACCTTGTTAACTAGGTAGTCCTGTGGCACCCTCTTGATTGCAATAGCAAATGATGCAAATAACCAGTTGCTTCCCTTGGCTTTTCCTTTGGTTGAGGTGGAGAACAATGTTAATTGGGAGTGGTTCTTACGTATTTTGAGAAACAAGGTATTTCCTCTTGATAGGGAAATATGTGTCATCTCGGATATACATCAAGGAATTCTCAACATGGTGACGATCGACATTCTCGTGCATCCTCCCTTGCACAACCGATGGTGCATGAGACATTTTTGTTCTGACTTCTATAGGGCATGTAAGAGCAAGGAGTTGTCTGATGATCTTCATGATTGTTGGCTCACTTTCAAAGACCAGTTTTTCACAAACTTATACCTCAGATTGCTGCACAACAAAAAACTCAGTTTTAAGGGTCAAGAGTTTCTCAATAGGCACATACAAATCCGGTTCATGTGGGCACAAGCTTATGATGAGGATGGCTGGAGGTACGGTAAAAATGACAAGAAACATGGCATAGGGCTTCAACAAGGTTCTTAAGGGTGTTAATGCATTTCCCATGACTACAATAGTTTGATACACATTTCACAAGTTGAATGAGTGTTTTCTGAACTACTCACTTCAAATGGATAATAAGATTTCGGGATAGAATAAGCACAACTACAAGTAAGAGTACCCACCCAAGGTTGACGAATGGAGGAAGGAAGGGAAGGCATACTCTCAAGTTGCTATGGTTTTTTTATAACAATGAGCTCATTTATTAAGTGGTTGAGCCTAGAGGAACCGCATCCAATGGTGTCCAACACAGAGGACGAGCCTTCCAGTTCCCCTAAGGTATTGTAATTACACATGTGGAAGGACATTGTTTCTTCATGTCGCGTGCTCTCACTTGCTATGTGCATCTCGGAAGCATCATGTCTACTATAATCATGAGCGTACTGTTAGAGAGTCCGAGCTCTCTATCACGAAGACCAAGAAGACATGGGCTCCTAGATTTCACCCATACCTTTCCCAATCACAATGGACGGAGTACCAAGGAATCCAACTATGGCCCCATCTGGAATGGAAGGTGATTAAACGTGGTAGACGCAATACAAAGCGTTTTATAAGTGGCATGGACGGATGGGGTCGTGGTGGTGCGCAAGAATCTGGAAACGACCAATTTCAAGAGCCTCGTGAGAGATCTCGTTATGGAAAGTGTAGAGGTGAAGCGCACAATGCACGGATACGCAAAGGAAGAGAGAAAAATTGAATGAAGCAAGAACAAGCCAACAACACGGTCCAAGCCAACAAATTCCTAGCCAACCAAGAAGTAGCCAACAATATGGTGCAAGCCAACAAACATATTGCCAAAACACGGTCCAAGCCAACCAAGAAGTAGCCAACAAGATGGTGCAAGCCAACAAACATTTAACCAACAACACGGTCCAAGCCAACAAATTCCTAGCCAATCAAAAAGTAGGCAACAAGTTCCTAGGCAACAAGAGGGAGGCCACTTGGGATTAGAAGAGGTCCTAGGCAACAAGTTCCTAGGCACCAAGTTCCTAGGAAATAAGCTCCTGATCGGAGTAGTATGTTTACATACCTAGATAGATCATTCTCATATGTATATACTTATATATTGACATGCTCCACTATTTTTCAAAATTTTCACATTGATGCTTATTTATATTTACTAACATTTACCTTCCATTTTTATTATAGGTATGGTGACTCAACCCAACAAGGATAATGATGGGAAATGTCTGAATTACTCAAAAGTGTGGGAGGATGCGTTGAGTATGGTGAGATAGAGGGAAGCTGCCGAACTTGAGAGAAAGAAGAAGGATGAAGAGGAAGAGAGGAAGATGAAGGATAAAGTTGCTCGTGAATTCGAGTCGGTGGTTCATCTTGCTCGTGACTTGAAGAAAAGGAAGGAGGAAGAGGAAGAGATAAAGAGGAAGAGGAGATGGAAGATGGAAGATGAAGAGAGGAAGAGGAAAAAATAGGAGGAATAGGAAGGACAATGATAGGTGACCTTGCGCCGATCAAGAGGAAAGGCCACGAAGGGCGCATCGTACATCTGAGGCGCATGGAAAGGAAGTTCCACCTTCCTGGTGTACAACCCTTGTATTGTTAAGACGTTGATGACCCACAAGTATAGGGTGTGTATCGTAGTACTTTCGATAAATAGGAGTGTTGATCCCAACGAGGAGCAGAAGGTGTTGACTACTGGTTTGGAGCAAGATTTCTCCGTAAATACTTCGCAAACAGATTTTTAGGGTTTTCTGATAAAGCAAAGAAATAAAGTCCAAGTAAACAAAGATGACAAATAAATGCAGCAAGTGGCCCAATCCTTTATTAGCAAAGGACAAGCCAGTTGTAATACTTATGAGGACCAAAAATTCTCAAGGACACATGGTAATATTGTCAAGTGCTTTCGCTTCATATAGTTGATTAATATTCTTTGGTTGGATAAGTACTGTGTGGGTGAACCTGTGCTAATGTACCGACCTTACTTGGACTAATACATACTTGTGATTAAACCCCTTGTAAGCATCCACAACTACAAGAAAGTAATTAAGATAAAAACCTAACCACAGCTTTAAAATCTAAGATCCTACACTCCCTTGTGCAAAGGTTTCCTAACGGGGGTTCAGGTTTCTGTCAATCCGGCAACCCCACAATTAGTAGCTAAATATACAATGCATTCCCCTAGGCCCATAAATGGTGAAGTATCATGTAGTCGACGTTCACATGAAACCACTAGAAGAATATCACCACAACTTAAATATCAAACCATTGAATATTACTTCAACACAATTGCACTACTAACAACATGACTTCTCCCATGTCCTCAAGAACTAAACGAACTACTCACGAGACATCATATGGATCAAGATCAGAGATGATATTATGATGAATAACAATGTGAACATAATCAATAATTCAATGGTTCCACTCACAAGCATAAACTACAAAAGTAATCAGCACCGGGAAAGTTTCCCCTGAGAACTATGAAAGATTCAACACAATTGTTACAATAGGATGGAGTGGTGATGATGGTGCTGGTGGAGATGGTGGTGAGTATGATGATGATCCCGATGAAGTATAGCTTGATGATGTTGTTGATGGCGATGATCCCCCTCTCCGGGAAGGAATTTCCCCGGCAGAAATCTATCTGCCGGAGAGCTCTTTCTCTCTTTGTAGTTTCCGCCCCGCAGAGGCGGCGGAATCTTTCTATGGTCGCTCCCCGTGTATTAGGGTTTTGGGAGGAAGATATTAGCGAAGGCGGGAAGCAGGTGGGCCAGGGTGGCCACACCCCTAGTGGAGCGGCCCAGGTTGGCCCGTGCAGGGGGTGTGGGCCCCCTGTGTCCCATCTCTGCCTCCCCTTATGGCTTCCTTCGTCTTCTGAAAAAATAGGATTTTCCGTGTATTTTCTGGAATTTTCTGATCTTCGCAAAAAATTGCATCTGGACACCGCTTTTACCATCAGAATCCTGACTCCGGCAGTTCATCCTCCAAAAGTCATCCAACATGCAAAAATAGATGAAACAGCATAAGTACCACCTCTTAATATGAAATATATCAATGAATAGCATTAAATTATGATATAGAATAGTGATGCAAATTGGACGTATCAGACGTCCATGGACTACAATTTTGATAAAAGAGGCTAAATTTTTTTCATGTGTCCCAACTACTCCCACTCTCCCGAGCATACCAGCAACCCGTGTGAGACTCCACTAGTATGTATAAAGCCATTTAGTTTAATAACTCCTATTCCATATCATATAACTAGGATGCACTATTTTCTTGTACTATCCCCTCCACTTTGCAAGTACTACACTGGGATAGATTTTGAGAAAGATGAAGCTACATTGGCTATTACGAATATCGATGGTCAAATTGTTAAACGCCGGTGGAATGAGGCTATGTGTAACAAGGAAGCAGCATAGAAGCGCAAGCAACATGAATACATTCGTCTCAAGAAAGAGGGGGAAGAGAAGCACACTGCTAAGGATGCTCGTGATGTGGAGAGGTGATGAGTCCAAAATTAGGGCATTTTTACCTCTTGTTTTTGCATAAGTAGAGTAGAGTTTTTAGTATTTTACCATGTTTACGCGCACCTTTTGTCCTTGTTTCAACAGGATCCCAAATTACTAAGTTTCATATGAACATATAAATTAAAAATATCATATTGTACTATAATATGATATTTTTAAGAGATAAAAGTCAATTAATTGATTTATCTTTGCACCCGGAGGAATTGCTTATACAGAAGAGGTCATAGGGTACTTAAAGACCACTAGTACGGGCGGATCTGAGACCCGACATTTAGAGAAACCTCCATCCATGAAAAGCCACACAAGAAAGGGATCTATAGGAGGAACTTGGAGAAGGGAAAGTCCTTACTGCTTCTCGGATGATTGGAGGAGAATGCATCATCCCCTTCATCACCAATCTCTACATCATCATCACCATTACTACCACCATCTTCCATCCATTAGATCTTGTTGTAATTGCAAATTCACTTATGGATTGCACTAGATTCATTCCAGTACTTTTATCCATACATTTGAATATGATGATGTTATTGATTCCTTCCATGTGTGAATAGTTTCCTTCGTTCTTCGGGAGATGGAGAAACCCTATCATTATTATTATAAAATGAAATAAAGATGATCTATTACTTGTGTCTATGATCTATTAATATATGATGTGTGTTTGATCTATCTCTTTAGATGGTATGTGTAGTCGGCCACATATCATTTTCCTTCACGTATAAATAATAGGGTGATATCCTTTGGACGTGTGCCCGGAGCTATTGTGACAAGAAGAACAGCTAGCAACCTATACGGTAGAAGGAGGAACAAAGAGAGATTTAGTAAGCTAATTATGATATCCATAGGGAGACCCTTAATTGTGGTGGTCTATATGGGTGAGTGCTCTTATAATCGTGGTGGTTATTTAGAGATGACCTCATTCATGACTCAACAAAGTGACAGCCTACAATCCTTGTAGTGAACATCTTGTTATGGATCTCTCTCCGCACATATCATGACATAAGAAATAGGTTATCCTAATTATGATTATTTACAAATTCTAGTGGTGTATCCTACATCCCCGAGAATGCTTTAGCCTTATTGAGTTCAACCACCATGCCCAATGCTTTTATTACATGCTTTATTTTACTTATTTTATTTACTTTCCTATACTCGGCCCAAAGACCTTTCCAACACCCTTTACTTGAAATCAAAGGAATCTTACAGGTATACTCTAGTAGAAAATGATGAGGGGCATTAAGACTGCAACCAAAAAGCTCTGTGTGGGTTCGATACTCTCATTTAGAAACTAGGTATAATCGATCTGTGCACTTGCAGTCATCAAGCTATTTTCTGGTGCCGTTGCTGGGGAGCTAAGTGCTTTTGGTCTTTGTTCTTAGTTGCTAACTCTATTATTTGTTTTACTAAAGTTGTTTACTAGTTTTAGGTAAACACCATGACTGCACACGGACTGATGAATCGGCTCGTTGCAGTTAAACACCTCGGGAAGTTCAAAAGAGGACTTGTCAAAGAATTGCCGAGTGGGAGCGAACCAGAATACAAGGTTAACCCTCGTTTTATCGCTATTATTAAAGAGAAAACTTTTGCAGGAGATGATCCAAATGATGATCCCTACACTCATTTAATGCATTTTACCAAGTTATGTTGGACACTTAATATGAGAGTCTATTCTGATGATGAACTGAAACTTAAATTGTTTATCAAATCTCTAACTAACACTAATTTAGGTTGCTATAGAATTTTCCCTGTAGAGAAAATTAATACTTGGGAAAAGCTCAAAGAAGAATTCATATTTCAATTATTTCCAAAGGTAAAGACCGCTGAGGTAAGAAGGGTGATTATGACTTTAAGAACCTCCCAGGTGAAGGCTTGGTAAGGGCTTTCAAAAGGTATAGGTACATCCTTAATAAGTGCCCCATCATGACTAACCTGAATGGTATGTTTTGCATATTATCTATTGGGGACTTATCAAGAAATTAAACATGAGCTTGATACAAATTCCAAAGGCTCTTTTATGGAGCTAACTATAACTAAAACTTGGTAACTCCTAGAGCGTATTCGTCGCAATAGAGAAACTTGGGGATTTGATTTAGGAGGCGAAGGGTGTAGAAATTGAATATTATTGTCTCAATACTAATAAAGAATCCGGTAAGATAAAAGAAACTTCTAATGATCTTGAACTTGATGATGATATTATTGTGCACATCCTTTAGTTGTTTAAGGAACACATTGAAGCTCCCAAGGAACACTGGCTTCATTATACTCCCCCACCCGAGCCAGTCGAAGACGTTGATGTAATAACTTCATCTCACGTAGATCCATTGAGGGAGATGCCCCCGTATGTTGAACCCCTTCCTTTTCCAAGGACTGCAAGGAAACATATGATGGCTCAGCAACTCGGAGATCAACATGAAGAAGAAAAATTGTTCCTCAAAATGCTAGAAGAAGAGGCACAAGCAAGAAAAATTAATGAGGTAAGTATGAAGGAGACCGAGGAACCAAAAAAATAAGATACCTTAATCATGTTTGCACATTGCAACGTGATAGAGCTAGATACCAAAGCTTCACATTTTGTTAAAGGGAAGGTAAATGCTAAAGAAGTTGGTAAACCTATTCTACCTTGCACTTTTGGTGGATCTTCTTATTATGTCATCTATGATATAGGAACATTTGTTAATGTAATCCCTTATAACTTTTATCTGAAAATCCAAAACGAACTAGCCCCCGCTGAATTAGAGGATACTATTATGACAATAATGCTTGCAGATAAAACACTTTCCTTTGGGTATAATTAGAGATGTACCAATCTGTATTGGACCATACAAGTACCCCATTGATTTAGTACTTGTTGGCATGCCTAATGATTTGTATTGTCCAGTTACTTCTGGAAGAACTTTATTGAACACTACATGAGCGCATTGATTGCAAGAAAGAAACTGTATCTCTCAAGTTCGGTGAAGCTAAATGGAATTTCATTTTCCTAAATTCCAACAAAAACCAGCTATTGAGGATTTGGATGAAGATGAATATGGGCAAGAATAAAAGGTAATATCATTAGTCTTGCCTCTATTGTAACATCCCAATTTTAGCAACCCTGATTTAGTGTCCAAAAGTCAAAAATCAGGGGGAACAAAAACTTTTTCTTGTTATTTGTCGCAATGTTTGATTACTTGTTTGCTTGTGCTCATGCAACTATTTATGTATCAAGTAATATACTTCTCACCTCAACACTAGTTTACAAAAGGTATTTTACAAAAGAGATGTATTGGCTCATACTTCATATTCTCAAATGTTCTGGCATTTCAAAATCTTGATCCAAGAGGACATTGACACAAAAAATTACTTTACTAGTTTCTATTAGAAAAACTATGGAGACCTATATGTATAATCTCCTTATGTTTTCAAGACAGAACTCCCAGCTACTCTTACCCCTAGGTTTTCCCAAAACCTTTTCATTCCAATCTTGGTAGGAATACCAAGATGATCCCTATCTCCCTTCAAAGAACACCCAACTCAAAATACCCATCCTTACCACAAGTTAGGCTTGATGGTAACCCTAGTGGTAGTTGGATAAGTGGTAAGATGAATTGCCTTGATCTGCTGACTGCCTTGTTTGCTTAGTAACTAGAGTGAGATAATCTAGTAGCTCATACTCTAGGACCCGATCTTTGTTTGATATCATCAATCTCAAAATAATCCACCAAATCTGGATCAACCCAAGCCACTCAAGTGATCCTCTCATCTCCTAAACAGATCAATCCAGGGATCATCAATCCTGATAGTTTCCAAATCAGTGGAGAACCAATCCAATTTTGGATCCCCTCTATTCAAGCTACACTAAAGATCAACCACTTCATGGAAATGATAAAACCTTGCCACCCTCTCAAATGTTTCCCTCTTGCATACTAGTCAAAATCTCCAAATCTGCCAAAATGGCTAAGTCTGGATTTCTTATGTAGTTCAATCCTTGGAGCTCTACTTTTTCCAACCTGTGTGCATTATTGAGAATGTACTTGAACCATCTTTTAGTACATCGGTAGTACTACCAAAGACCATTTTTGACCTTGGTTAATCCATTATGATTCCCACACATCCATGATGGTTTTGTAGTCAAGATAATAATCTTTTCTTCAAATCTTATCATCTTTCCTACTTTGGTAGAAGCTCACATATATATACCAATTCCCTTTGACCAACTCTTTTCTTGGTTATGATCTACTAATCATGGCCTATCAATCCCACTTCACTTGTTTCCATTGGAGCCATGTGCTTCTTAAACCCACATGGTTTAGGAGGCTACCTGATGTATTTGCTTTGGCAGCCTTATTTTCAACAGAGTTTGCCATCTCTTCTAGATCAACTCAAAGGCAACCAAGCCCAACTCTTGCTTACTTGATCATCTATATGACTTGGTCTATCCATAAATACCCCCTTGTGCCAAGGTGAGCTCTGAGCTCCCTAATCCAACCCTGTCTAGGTGGCATAAAAATAACCAAACCCTGGATCCTCCCAAATCGAGTTTCCATCCTTTTCACCACATTTCTTCACAACTCTATGTTGACCATGATGAATACATCAATTTTACATCACCTAACCTGATTATAACCATTTTCCAAATAATTCCCTTAATTATTTGGAGCCTACAACTAATTAATTTCTTTTTTTGGTAAAATTCTAGAAACTTTGTCTACAAAGGCAAGTTTGTTTTTCTCCAAATCACTTTGCCAAATCAAGGCACATTAGATGCCTATATATCATATCCCATCTCTCCAACTCAAAAATAAATATTTTTGTGATTCCTAATTATTTCTTTTTGCCCTTTTTCTTAAATGGCGGAAACAAGAAATAATTGATTTAAAATACTTTTCCATCTCAATAAAATTCCCCAATGCATGTTATGGTATTTAGGACCATATCACATCAAAAACCAACCTTGTACAATGTAAATATATCATTTTTCTACTTCTGCACTTTTTGAATAAGTTCATTTAAATGAGGTTATAATCTCTTGAAAAATCCCATTTAAATCTTGAAGAGATTATTTGACATCCTCTATCCACCAGTACCATTTCCACCCTTTGCCATATGAAAAAAATTTCAACTTCCTTCACAAGCTTCCATTTGATCAATTTTGCTAAAACCAAGAAAAACTTGATCCAAACCAACTCAAACCCCATCAATTCTACTCCAGGACTTCACCACAGCAACCAACACGCCCCTGGCCGTGCACTGTAGCCAAGTTTCTGTAGCACACCCCTCCCTTGTATTTAGTGCTTGGAAGATAGAGAGAGAGGGCTTTTTATTACAAACTAGAAAAATATCTCCACCCAACTCTCCCCTGCCCTCCCTGGTCGAGCTACTGGCCCCACACACCTCCCAGCACCACCCCTGGTGCCCAATGCCTGTCCAGCACCCTCCCAAGCTCTCCCCCAATCTAAGTACACCATGGACCCTTGTCCCTTGTTTTATAAGGCCAGAGGTTTGCCATCCCCTCTCCCAGCCCTCATTTTCCTCTAACTGGCCACACTCACCTCCTCAAGCCACCCTCTCCCTCCCACATGCTCTGCTCTGCTCAAGGAAGAAGAAGAAAGGAGATTCGGCCTCCCCTCTTCTCGCAAGCACATCTCTCTACTCCCTCTGTTACGCCCTCTGCATGCTGCCTAGCAGTGCTCCCCTCTCTCTAATTTATCTAACCGTACCCTTCCTTGTGCCCAGGGACCTCTGTAGCTTATGCTACAACAAGCTCCGGCGAGCTAGCTTCGGGCACCATCGCACTAGGGCATCCCCGATGCCAAACTGTCCCTTGTCGCCCCTCCCCGGACTCGCCAGCATGAACCGTGTCGACCAGACCCCTCCCCGATGCTCCTCAGAGCCCCGGTAAGCCGCCCCGACCTGCTCCTGCCGCCCCTAGGGTTTCCTTCCTGCCCAGCTTGCCCCGTGAGGACAACGAGCGAGCGCCGTCGGATCCCCTCTAATCCGACGGTCACCCCGTGCCCATACCCCTTCGCCCCGCGCCGGGATAGCTGAGCCGTAGCCCTCCTCGGGCATGCCTCTCTAGCTGGGCCAAAACCCATCCCCGGACCACTACCATCACATCCGGCCTACACCCTCCCCCTATATTCTCCCTTTTCTTTTTAATCATTTTACAGATCTGGAAAATAAAAGTTTAGTTTAAATAAAAATAAAAATGGAAAATGATCCAAGGGGCACAGATCTAATTTTCCATGGATACCCTAATGTTTTCCCTAACATTCAGAGCCATTGCTTACACCTTTTGATGTTTATAATTAATATGATAAATCATATACTAAGATCTTTCCAGTTCACTAATAATTATCTCCAGAAAGTTTTACTAATCCAAATGACCTGAAACCAATTTGTAATGGAAGGTATAATCCATACCTTGCATGTACCACTGACCCAATACCCATTTCCTTCCTAGATTGCATTTAGCAAAAATATCAAAATCAATCCTTTTCTGCCTTTAGAAATTTCTCTAGTTCAAAACAAATGAGTTTTTGACCTCATTCCAACTTCCAATAAACCTATACACCAATAGGTACCAAAACCCAGGAGCCCAAGATTTATTGAGCTTTTATTGATTTATGGTGAATTAAACATTTCTGTGCATGGTTTGTTCACCAATAAATCCACCATTTCAGCTATGTAACTCCAAAAAGGGTGATTCCAATTTCTACAGAAAGTTATTCTCAGTACCTAACATGTTTCCTTGGAATCACATAAAAATATTATGCAATTTAAATATGATGAAAAAGACAAATCCCATCCAGTACTGCCTTTGGTAATTTCTCAAGGGCATTCTGGTAATTTTTTTGAGGTAAATCCAACTTCTCCTGAATTAGTCAACTAAATACAACCTAATCACCCAAGTAAATAATTTCTGGATCTCCATAATAGTTCTGGTTAATTATTTCCTAAAACTAGAGCTTTAATCACTACAAAATCCATTATAAATCTTTGGAAATTGATAAAATAATGAAACCACTTTTGTTGGATTCATTTTATCAATACCTATATGATGGTATCATTCTTATACAATGGTAGCATACATATCAAGCCCTTGGTCAAAAACCCCTCTCTTAGGTAGTTCCTAGACCATAAATCCAAAAGGATCCTTTTTCCAATGCCTCAAAATCTTCTCCAATCCAATCAAATCAAACCTCCAACATCCTACTGATGTATATCATGTATTCATAATTTTATTTTTATATGGTTTGATGCTTGTATGCCTTGTTTTGATTGTGGTGTTGTTTGTTTGCATGTATGCTCAATAACGGTGATAGTTGCGATTGTGTGAAGCCGAGAAGAATGAAGCATCATGTTATTCTTATTATTGATATTATTGGTATTATGGTATTATAAGGAAGTCACGGACACCTCGCTGGTCAAATGCAAGCCACCATTCCTAAACTCCTATATTAACATACTCCTTTTTATCAATTATTTTATATCTTGTTTATGAATCTCATGACTAAATGAATAGTTTGTTTCAAATAAAAGGCGTGAGTAACTTGTATCCTCCAAGTTATGGATGAGTATCCATTAGGACACCTACCCTATTGACACCCATTTTTGCCCCTTTAGAACGAGGCTAAGATGGTTAGCATCTTCCCTCTTGGAACCCACGGATTTTCAATGATAAACTATTTTGGGTTTCACCCTACTACAAAGTTTTAAAAATAAAACCCTTGGAAAGAGGCATCGTTTCCAAGTGGATGTTTTACTAAAGAAGATATGAGGATGAAGAGAAAGTCAAGTAAGAGAAAGAGGAGGGATGTTCTAAGCCAATGTCTAGAACAATTTATCCGTGCAACCACATTACCCCAGTCGCTGGGGCTTAGCTCATAGTTGTTGTCCTTAGCCGGGGCTGCTTGTACTTGCTTAACGGGAGAAATCCCTGGAAGCCCGAGTGGACTCTACCACATATCTACAGATTTAGGGCCCATCGCCCGCTGCGGCGGAAGTTTCAGTGCAACAATTGGGTCTCCCGCGGAAGGTATGCTTTATGAGTAGGGAATGAAGTGGAGTCACAAATTGTATATTGCAAAGCTACGGGTTTGGGTATATGGAAGTGCTGCAGGGAGTACTATGGCACTGAGCCAAATACTCATGTCAGGGAGAACAAACCCAAAAGGAAAAGCCGCCTTTGCTAGGGATGCACAAATGAAAATCTAGGTTTGATTATCCGAACCCCCGTCTACTGTGTGTAGCGGGCCGTGGTTGTATCCCAGCGGATGTATCGATTCTTATGGGTAAAGTGCGCAAACTCTACGGAGTCTAATCTATTCGAATAGCCATGTCCACGGTCAAGGACGGTTGGAATGGCAAGTGCTAGGAGTACCCTTCGGATATGTTGAGATGAACCAAAAAGGATGTGACTTGGTCACGAGGAAAGATAAGAACGAGTTTGGTTCTGACCAGAGATGGTCGAAGATGTTCTAAAGGGTTTTACTATAAAACTGTTTTAAAATTTTTTAGCAAGGACATGGGGATATCCGGACTTTCTAAAAGGAGGCATATTTTCCAAAATCTCTTTTTCAAGAAAGATATAGAGATGCCAATCTTAGGATTTTCAGAAACAACTATAGTGTAGAGCTATCTCGCCATAGCCGAATATGCATTATCTTGTTACCTTGTCTCGGTGGTTTGCGAGTACATTCAAATTACTCACCAACATTATCCCTAGCTATTTACTTGGCCAGATTGCATATGTTAAGAAGTGATGAAGGTCTTGGCGTCTATCACGAGCTAGTAGTCTTCGATCGATTACTGTAGGTTAAGGCATGACATGGGCTCTGCGCTTGAAGACTTTTGCTACTTGTGTTGTAATTGCCATAATGGCCACTTTGTAAGTTTTGTAATCGTTACTTTTGGGATTATGTAATGATAACTGGTCGGTTATGCTCACGGCTCACTGATCATGGGAATGTGAATTGTATGCATAATGGGTATTCTCGGACCATAAATCCAGGGTGCCACAGACCTGGTATCAGAGCCATCCTGACTGTATGAGACCTTATTTGGCATGGACGTTAGACAGGACAACCACTATTTTGGAAAAACAACCTGTTTTCGAATAACTATTTTCTCAAAAGATTTTTGAAGGATTTCTTATCTCATCTTCTATGACTTAAACAATTCGAAAATGGATTACTCTATATCAAGTCTACTTCAACTAATCTGTTATCACAAACAAAGTCCGAATCGGAGACTATGAGACGGATATCCCGAGATGAAGAGACACCTAGACAAGCAAAACAAAGGAGCTACCAACAACGAAAGACACTACAAGATTGCCCTACCAGTGGAGTCCTTCATCACAAGTAAGTCACCGACGACAAAAGACGGTCGAACAGAAGATAAGACCCCCGTAACGTCCGTACTTAGGACTAGAATCCCTTAAATAGGATTCCCTTTATGGCGTGTAGTCACCCCCTTAGTACCTATGGTAGACCTCGTTTGCTTGTCATGTGCGTGTAAGATGCTTGGAATGTGTTTTTTATCTGCCTGGGATCATCCGATCCTATAGTTTTCAACCCCTTGTTGGTGTATCCTAATGCTAGCCCTCGCAACCTCATAGCCGGAAAACCCTCCTCAGTAGGATGGCCACATAAGAAATCCTCGACTACCTCAAGTAAAGCCCTAAGGTGGAAAGACTGTGTCTTTCCACTCAAATTTAAAAAACCAATAAACCACCCCACACTTCACCAGGAGAGTCGATAGAGGGAAATCAAAACCCTACCGTCCCTTGCTTCTACCGGTATATCTTTATGAATTCGCATCTTTATACCTACCTTCATGTCTAAAACCAAAACTCTACAAATGGCTCCTCGCGCTCAGAAAGCATCATTGTCGAAGAAAGCTTCTGGCCCTTTGAAGAGCAACTGCATGATCTATTAAAGATCATTTGTCTTACCTCGCCTAATATCGAAGGGACAGAGCTTCCTCGCAACAATTCAAGCATAGCTCAGTGGGTCATCAAGGCCACCATTCCAGCTCGTGAGATCGACCCCGAGCCCATCATCTTCACCTTCATTGACCACAACTTGGTAGATGGAGTCGTGCGAGCGATACAACATATTATGGCACGCCTCTGCAAGATCCATGAAGAAGAGCTCAAAGATACCCCTTACCACCTATTTGGGAAGCGCGACAAGGATGGTCTCCCCACCGAATCCTTCCTCACCTGTTGCATTGGAAATCATCTAGAGAATATGGAATACCTCCTGCAACGCCATCAAGAAGATCTCGACAAGAGCCACGCCAGAACATCCTCATGCGTATGGATCTCGCCATACTTCGTACCCGGGAGAAAAGTCTACAAGACGCCAACGCATGTCTAGAAAGGAGAGTGGCCGCTCTAGCCTCTTCAACTTCTGAAGCTATTAACTCCGAGACTGAGAATGAAGAGCTGTCCTTCTATGAGTATCAACCTATCTTCCCGTCGACCCCACCAGAAGAACCAACTTTCGAAGCAACCCTGGAAGAAGGCACGAACCTCACCCTCACTGTCGAAGAGTTGAATTTTCCCAACACCCCTGAGGAATTGCAGTAGCCGAAGTAAATGCAACAACTCAAGAAGGGCAACTAGAGTCGGGTGATACCCATGGAGTAGTTTTGCTCCCTTGACTCACCCCTTGTGGCATAGTGTAGCACCTATGTACCGTCCTAGAACCTGTTCTATAAGACTCTAAGTGCATGTTCGCCCTGTGACACAGACCTGTTTTGTAACCTCTTAAGTACCTCCGCCACCGACCGACATGAACCTGCTAAAACTTTGGGTATTATGCAAGTGCGATATCTTTCTTTGCATTTTTTACCAACAACGTTGCATCAGACCAACCCGGAATGACCCCATTCCAAAGGACCTCATTTCCTAGACCACCCAACCCCCATGGTGTCCTTCAATCCATCGGACCCCTAACTAGCTCAAAATCAACTACCCGAAAGCTAGTAGGCGCCGATCCGGTAGAAAGTGCTTCCTACGATGTCGATCGAAGATAACCACCCCAGAGGAAAATGTGCAGTGCCATCCCCCAGCATCAGCTTACGACTCCACCCAAGTCGGCGACTCCACCAAGCACCCTTAGTTTTGCTCTAAGGGGGAAAGACCGCATCTTTCCCGCCCAAAAACCTATAGACCCCTGGAGTCGGGCACTAGTTAGCACTAAGTGATGACCACCCCTCCAAATTCGAATCATCGACCCTGCAAGAAGGACAACAATCGACACTTCTCCAGAATCAGAAGGTACTTCAGTAAAGTCCTCCACTCCAAGGTCGACCACCCAGTCAACACCCCGATGTATCAAGACCTTGAAGAGAGAAAAGTCAACCACGAGGCGAAGAAGTAAAGAAGACTCAACTCGCCGTCTCGCCTTAAGAAGGAAGTACCCTGCCGAAGCTAAACCTACCTAGACTTTTCCTAAGGGGAAGTACCGCGTCTACTGCGTCTTTTCCACTCACTTAATATAAACACCCAAACCCGAAGCCGCTATGCTTCAAACCGTAGCTTAACATGCCTTCTTACTAGAAGCCCTATTAACATCTCATAATTTCCATCGCTGAAATTGTTTAGCGGATGTTATCACCCAACCCTACTCGTACCTAATCTCGGGATGAAATTATTTTAAGGGGGAAAGGTCTGTAACATCCCAATCTCAGCAACCCTGATTTAGTGTCCAAAAGGCAAAAATCAGGGGGAACAAAAACTTTTTCTTGTTATATGTTGCAATGTTTGCTTACTTGTTTGCTTGTGCTCATGCAACTGTTTATGTATCAATTAATATACTTCTCACCTCAACACTAGTTTATAAAAGCTATTTTACAAAAGAAATGTCTTGGCTCATCCTTCATATTCTCAAATGTTCTGGCATTTCAAAAATTTGAGCCAAGAGGACTTTGCACAACAAATTACTTTACTAGTTTATATTAGGAAGACCTATATGTATAATCTCCTTATGTTTTCAAGACAAAACTCCCAGCTACTCTTACCCCTAGGTTTTTCCAAAACCTTTATTAAAACATTTTCATTCAAATCATGGTAGGAATACCAAGATGATCCGTATCTCCCTTCAAATAACACCCAACTCAAAATACCCATCCTTACCACAAGATAGGCTTGATGGTAACCCTAGTGGTAGTTGGATAAGTGGTAAGATGAATTGCCTTGATCTACTGACTGCCTTGTTTGCTTAGTAACTAGAGTGAGATAATCTAGTAGCTCATCCCCTAGGACCTGATCTTTGTTTGAGATCATCAATCTCAAACTAAGCCTCCAAATCTGGATCAACCCAAGCCACTCAAGTGATCCTCTCATCTCCTAAACAGATCAATCAAGGGATCATCACTCTTGATATTTTCCAATTCAGTGGAGAACCAATACAATTTTGGATCCAATCTATTCAAGCTACACCTCAACATCAACCACTTAATGGAAAGGATAAACCCTTTCTGTAACATCCCTAAAATCATGTTTCAAAACTCATGCATATCATCCATGCATCCATGATCATTTAGGGTTCCATTTCAAAACCATTTCAAAAACAGGAGCATATGTTGCTCATTATTTTATGTAAGTATGCTCTAGCCTTAGTGCTACTTTCTAATGAGAAAGATACTTATTTTATTCAGTAATGTTTTGATTTCAAACTTAAGAGTTTTCCAAAGCTTGGGCAAAGATTTCAAAACAAAGTATGAATATAAAACCAATTTTTATGCCTATTATTTATATCCCATAAAGGCATGGTTTTATTTTATTTTTCAGTTGATCAAAGTGTTTTTGAGTAAACAGAAGTGTTTGACACACATTTGAGTACAAAGTTCACTGTATAAAAATCTAGAGAAGATTTTAAATCAAACTTGTTTGAATTAGGGTTTGAAAATCATTTCTAGAAAATCAAACAGAAAAAGAAAAGCAAAAGGCAAAAATAAAACCTGGCGCCAGCCTTTTGGCCCAGCACCACTAACATCCCACATGCTCACCCGGGTCGTTTCCCCCTCTCCCCTCGTTTCCTACCCCGCACATGCGTACCACTCATTGACGACTGGGCCCTCACTGCCATGTCACCCCTTCGTCCTCAATCAACGCCGATGACAACCTCGCCGCTGTCGTTTCCCCCAATGATCCCGCGCTTAATTGCATTGATTCGGCGAGTGATTTCCGCCCCCGCTCTGGCTACATAAACCCCGCCCCCTCGCGACCATTTCCCCCAACAGAGCTAGCCAGAAGCGCCACCAGGCTGCCTGCAATTTTGCTCGCACCGCCGCGGTACCGAGCCACTCCGACGGACGATTCCGGTAAGCTCCGTCCACCCCACTCGGTCTCGTTCATGCTAGCATGCTTCCTTCGACCACGCGACTCATGTCATGTGTTTTCCTTGTCTGCTTGTGTCCTAGATCGACGGATTCGACAACCACCGCAAGTGCCCGACGCTTTCCTCAACTCCGGTGAGAAATCACGGTACGCGCCCCTTGATCTCTCCTTGAAACCATCTTGCTCACTGTGACTTTGTGCACCCCCTGATGTGTTTTATTCGTGCAAGGACGGCACAGAGCCTCGACAACGTTGACGTCTTCAACCACCCGACGCCGCGCACGACTCCGACGAGCTCCAGCGACCACCTCTGCGCGCCCCTTCGCCAACCAAGCCTACCTCGAGCATCAGCAGCACACGGCGATCACAGTAAGCCCCTTCTCCCTCTCCCGCACGACCTAGAACATCGGCAACGACTCTGACAAAGCCGCCGCCTCCAGTCGCTGCCGCTAGCGCCGCCCGTCTGTGGTCGATAGATCTATGGCCGTAGGATCTAGATCCAACGTATAAGATTAGATCTGTGACGAGAGAGGTAAGGAGCAGATCTGTCGCGCATTTTAGTTAGATCTAACGGTTCGCAAGCGCAATCCAGCGTGAAGCGGTACCAACCAACCAGACGCTGCCGCGTGGCACGAGTTTCGTTTTAAAATTTTGAATTAGATCAATTAGATGGTTAAACATGTTTAAATCATAACTTTTGATTCCCATGTCCAAATTTGACAAATTTTATATCAATGGAATCAGGAGAGAAAATACTTTCCATTTATGCAATGTGTTTAAAGTTTTGCCTCTGTTACAATGGTTGTTTTTACAGAAACATGTGTAGGCCTATTTTGTGTATATTAATTATTTGGAAAAGTTTTTGCTAATCAGATAAAGTTTATTTTGGCTTGTTTTGTACTTGTCTATGATTCAGTACAGTGCACTTGTCTTGTTTGGTGTAGAAAATCATCACATGGAATATTGCATACATTCATGTATTTTTGCTTGTATTAATTGTGTATGTGATTTTGTGCCATTATTTTATGTGTAGATTTTCGTGCAAATAGTGATTATGATTGTTAGGATTGTAGCTACTCTCCAAACTACCAAGGCAAGTGGTGCTTCATGATTTTATTCCTAAGTTTTTCAACTATGCACTAGAAATATTTTGCTAGACTTGCATGAATATTTTGGTCTATATGCTATGCTTGGGAAATCCTAGTAGTTGTATAATTGCTAGAAATTTCTAAGTTAAGATGCTTATCTATGCCATGCTTAGCCTATCTAGTAGCAAACAAGGGTGGTTATATATTCATGCTATGATAAAATATTTCTAAGTCTTTGGACTTGAGTTTTGCTTAATAAAACAACTAAGTGAATGAAACACCTGGGTGGAATGGAAGGAATGGTTTATGTTGAGTGGTTACACAAGTCCCATTTCTATGGTGTACCTTGTGTATGTCACGTATGGAAAGCCACCTAGGAACAAAGGGATTTGAGATGCCATATGTTAAGAAGCTTCTAGTGCAGCCACTTGGCAATATGGGCTCTGTTTGGATCATATAGGTTGCAATAACTTAGCCATGTCCCTAGTATTGGACAACTTGAGCATCAAGACATGGAAGCTATCAAGAATCTCCTCATCCCAATTTCTAAGTAAAAACTTGTGGTTGAACAAGGGTGAAGATTCCCCAATGTCTATTGGTGGTTCCTTGCGAATGATTTTGACAAAGAAAAACTTAGTGTTTTCAACTAATAGGTAAACCTATTTTGAGCAAAGCAAGCCTAAGCTACACTTAGCCAAAATGCATATAGTATTTAGTCTACCAAAATTCTACTAAGGTATCACTTGCCAATACTATTCCAATGTATTGACCCACTGTGGCTGTAACTTGTGATGTTGCAGGTTATTCTGATGATGATTAGGAGTCATGAGTCTACACTCAACATGCTTGCCTGTGGCACATGAAGATGAAGACTTATTTATCTTATTACACATTTAACCTCTTGTACTAGGCATGTGGCCATGGAGTTGTAAAAGACTATGTTTGTCTCTGGAATGACTTGTAATAATGACCTTTGTTTCTGTGTACTTCATCTTAAACTGTGGATGCTAGCATTGATCCAGGGACTAGCATTGCAATCACAGGGATCCTTAGCTTTATAAAGGGAGGGATCTTATAGATGGTATCAGAGCCGACCCTCGCGGTTACATTGGCGTGTGTGGGTCAGTGGCAGACATGTGGCGCATGTCGCGTGTGGCCCAGAGTGGACACGGCATGGCACATGTGCCGGCACTAGACACACAGACGTGTGCTAAAAGGGGACGTTCATGGCTTGTGGTTGATCGACGAGGACGTCGATCTTCTAAGGATGGGTGTATATGAGACCCTGGCGCATGGCTCAATAGAATTAATAGGAACCCATACCAATAAGTTCCAACTTATTTTCCGGAAGCTCATCTGAAAAGAACCTCTAGGTTAAGCATGCTTGGCCTGGAGCAATTTGAGGATGGGTGACCGGCTAGGAAGTGGGTACCGGGTGCGCACAAGTGAGGATAAAGTGCGCAGAAAAGACTAGTGTTTGTTTGTGGGGTTAGTCTAGAGGTCCTATTGAGCTGCCAGAAGTGACAGCCGTCGGTTCGGAATGACCGGGGGTGTTACATCTGCACCATGAGATCTAAATGAGATCCTGTGGTCTGTGTTAGCCGATCCAACCGAAATGGTATGGACCAATAGGAAGCAGCCACGTGGCCTGTCTATTTAATAAAAACCAGGAATTAGATCTATTAGATGTTTAAACTTGAATAATTCATAACTTTTGATTCCCACGTCCAATTTTGGCAAATTTTATATCATTGGAATTAGGAGATAAAATACTTTCCATTTATGCAATGTGTTTAATGTTTTGCCTCTCTTACAATGGTTGTTTTTGCAAAAACATTTATAGGCATAATTTGAGTATAGTAATTATTTGGAAAATGTTTTGTTATTCAAATAAAGTTTATTTGGCTTGTCTTGTACTTGTTTATGATTCAGTACAGTGCACTTGTCTTGTTTGGTGTAGAAAATCATCACATGGAATATTGCATACATTCATGTATTTTTGCTTGTATTAATTGTGTATGTGATTTTGTGCCATTATTTTATGTGTAGATTTTCGTGCAAATAGTGATTATGATTGTTAGGATTGTAGCTACTCTCCAAACTACCAAGTCAAGTGGTGCTTCATGATTTTATTCCTAAGTTTTTCAACTATGCACTAGAAATATTTTGCTAGACTTGCATGAATATTTTGGTCTATATGCTATGCTTGGGAAATCCTAGTAGTTGTATAATTGCTAGAAATTTCTAAGTTAAGATGCTTATCTATGCCATGCTTAGCCTAGCTAGTAGCAAACAAGGGTGGTTATATATTCATGCTATGATAAAATATTTCTAAGTCTTTGGAGTTGAGTTTTGCTTAATAAAACAACTAAGTGAATGAAACACCTGGGTGGAATGGAAGGAATGGTTTATGTTGAGTGGTTACACAAGTCCCATTTCTATGGTGTACCTTGTGTATCTCACGTATGGAAAGCCACCTAGGAACAAAGGGATTTGAGATGCCATATGTTAAGAAGCTTCTAGTGCAGCCACTTGGCAATATGGGCTCTGTTTGGATCATATAGGTTGCAATAACTTAGCCATGTCCCTGGTATTGGACAACTTGAGCATCAAGACATGGAAGCTATCAAGAATCTCCTCATCCCAATTTCTAAGTAAAAACTTGTGGTTGAACAAGGGTGAAGATTCCCCAATGTCTATTGGTGGTTCCTTGGGAATGATTTTGACAAAGAAAAACTTAGTGTTTTCAACTAATAGGTAAACCTATTTTGAGCAAAGCAAGCCTAAGCTACACTTAGCCAAAATGCATATAGTATTTAGTCTACCAAAATTCTACTAAGGTATCACTTGCCAATACTATTCCAATGTATTGACCCACTGTGGCTGTAACTTGTGATGTTGCAGGTTATTCTTATGATGATTAGGAGTCATGAGTCTACACTCAACATGCCTGCCTGTGGCACATGAAGATGAATACTTATTTATCTTATTACATATTTAAACTCTTGTACTAGGCATGTGGCCATGGACTTGTAAAAGACTATGTTTGTCTCTGGAATGACTTTTAATAATGACCTTTGTTTCTGTGTACTTCATCTTAAACTGTGGATGCTAGCATTGATCCAGGGACTAGCATTGCAATCACAGGGATCCTTACCTTTATAAAGGGAGGGATCTTATAGATGGTATCAGAGCCGACCCTCGCGGTTGCATTGGCGTGTGTGGGTCAGTGGCAGACATGTGGCGCATGTCGCGTGTGGCCCAGAGTGGACACGGCATGGCACATGTGCCGGCACTGGACACACAGACGTGTGCTAAGAGGGGACATTCCTGGCTTGTGGTTGATCGACGAGGACGTCGATCTTCTAAGGATAGGTGTATGTGAGACCCTGGCGCATGGCTCAATAGAATTAATAGGAAACCCATACCAATAAGTTGCAACTTATTTTCCGAAAGCTCATCTGAAAAGAACCTCTAGGTTAAGCGTGCTTGGCCTGGAGCAATTTGAGGATGGGTGACCGGCCAGGAAGTGGGTACTGGGTGCGCACAAGTGAGGATAAAGTGCGCAGAAAAGACTAGTGTTTGTTTGTGGGGTTAGTCTAGAGGTCCTATTGAGCTGCCAGAAGTGACAGCCGTCGGTTCGGAATGACCGGGGGTGTTACATCTGCACCATAAGATCTAAATGAGATCCTGTGGTCTGTGTTAGCCGATCCAACCGAAATGGTATGGACCAATAGGAAGCAGCCACGTGGCCTGTCTGTTTAATAAAAACCAGGAATTAGATCTATTAGATGTTTAAACTTGAATAATTCATAACTTTTGATTCCCACGTCCAATTTTGGCAAATTTTATATCATTGGAATCAAGAGATAAAATCCTTTCCATTTATGCAATGTGTTTAATGTTTTGCCTCTGTTAAAATGGTTGTTTTTGCAAAAACATTTATAGGCATAATTTGATTAGAGTAATTATTTGGAAAATGTTTTGTTATTCAAATAAAGTTTATTTGGCTTGTCTTGTACTTGTTTATGATTCAGTACAGTGCACTTGTCTTGTTTGGTGTAGAAAATCATCACATGGAATATTGCATACATTCATGTATTTTTTCTTGTATTAATTGTGTATGTGATTTTGTGCCATTATTTTATGTGTAGATTTTGGTGCAAATAGTGATTGTGATTGTGAGGAGTGTAGCTACTCTCCAAACTACCAAGGCAAGTGGTGCTTCATGATTTATTCCTATGTTTTTCAACTATGCATTAGAAATATTTTGCTAGACTTGCATGGATATTTTTGATCTATATGCTATGCTTGGGAAATCCTAGTAGTTGTAGAATTGCTAGAAATAGTTCTAAGTCTTATCAATGCCAGGCTTAGCCTAGCTAGTAGCAACCAAGGGTGGTTATATATTCATGCTAAGAGAAAATATTTCTAAGTCTTTGGACTTGAGTTTTGTTTAATAAAACAACTAAGTGAATGAAACACCTGGGTGGAATGGAAGGAATGGTTTATGTTGAGTGGTTACACAAGGCCCATTTCTATGGTTTACCTTATGTATCACACTTGTGGAAAGCCACCCAGGAACAAAGGGATTTGAGATGCCATATGTTAAGAAGCTTCTAGTGCAGCCACTTGGCAATATGGGCTCTGCCTGGATCACATAGGTTGCAATAACTTAGCCACTTGGCAATATGGGCTCTACCTGGATCACATAGGTTGCAATAACTTAGCCATTTGGACAGTTGGTGGTAGTGGTATGATAGGTTGGAACGCATCCATTTGGTCTAAGGGAAGGCTTCTGAAAGGTCCTATCTTGGTGAAAATCAAGTCTTGTGGGGAAAGTGCACAACCTCTGCAGATGGAAGAATCTAAGTACTTAGCCATGTCCCTGGTATTGGACAATTTGAGCATCAAGACATGGAAGCTATCAAGAATATCCTTATCCCAATTTCTAAGTAAAAACTTGTGGTTGAACAAGGGTGAAGGTACACCAATTTCTATTGGTTTTTCCTTGGGGAAAGTTTTGTCAAAGAAAAACTTAGTGTTTTCAACTAATAGGTAAAACCTATTTTGAGCAAAGCAAGCCTAAGCTACACTTGGCCAAAAATGCATATAGTATCTAGTCTACCAATATTCTACTAAGGTATCACTTGCCAATACTATTCCAATGTATTGACCCACTATGGCTGTAACTTGTGATGTTGCAGGTTATTCTGATGGTGATTAGGGGTTATGAGTCTACACTCAACATGCTTGCCTGTGGCACATGAAGATGAAGACTTATTTAACTTATTATATATTTGAACTCTTGTATTAGGCCTGGAATGATATGTAATGATGACCTTTGTTTCTGTGTACTTCATCTTAAATTGTGGATGCTAGCATTGATCCAGGGACTAGCATTGCAATCACAGGGATCCTTACCTTTATAAGGGGAGGGATCTTACAGATGGTATCAGAGCACTGTGTTGCCTGTAGGATTATGACCCTAGGATTGGAAACCACTAAGGAAAAAATTTCAACAAATTCCACACTTGTCTTTTCTTCTCGTAAACTTTTCTAATCTTCTTTCTCATCTCTATTTGTAGATGAACTCCATCAACGAAGCCGTGAGAAAGGGACCACTCATGACTATGACTTTGGAATGTGAGACAGAATTTCCCAAGGCTCTCAAGGACCTCATGGTTGCCATGGGAATACATGGTGCAGCTGTGTACAAGTTTTCCTGTGATGGATGAAGGAGTTGAATACTGGTGGGTGGAACTTCACTTGTATAAAAACAAGGAAGACAACCACAAGGAGTCAGGATTCTGCATGGTCACCAACTCAGTGATGTACACTACATTCTTTGATTCAGTAAGGGATGCAGCTTGGAAGGCCATCAAAGAACTTGGTGATAGAATCAAGTGCAGAATGCTCAACACCCAGAATGACCTTAGGGAATAAAAGAAGCATACCCAAGAGTTAGAGGCTACCAACCAAAGTTTAAGGAAGGACATCATAGACTTAGCAATGGAGTCATGTGATCTAGATAGACAGATTGCCTCTAGGGATGCCCTGTTAGCCAACTTGGCAAGTGAGATGGAATTGTAACGTACTTCGTTAGTTGGACCACCACACTTATCATTTTATTTCCCAAATGTTGTTTAAAATAAGTTGAACCTTGGTTGTTTGTAATGGATCCATGTATGCCATGACTTGTGTGTTTTGATTTCCAAAGATATGCATGTGATGCCTTGTCTTGTGATTTATCTTAAATTGTGTTGATTCTAACTTTTCCTATCTTATTAAATAGATGCCTAATGTTACTATCAGCACGGCTAAAGAGTTCAAGGGAACTCGTTTTGGCACTCGTATTATTGAGCTCACTAGTTTGCTCAATCTCCCACTTCCTACCATCATGATGCTTCCCCTCACCAAGTTTGAGAGGAAAGACCTTTGGGGATTCAAGGTTAATCAGCCAGGACGCCAGACTGAGCCTACCACGGAGGCAATCATCTTCAAGCTCATGCATGATGACAAGGAGAGAGGCCTAGAGGTAGTCATTGCAGGATTTGCTTGGACGCTTACTATGGAGACACTCTCGAGAGATTAGAGGTACTCACTTCCACGCCTTCGGTAGACGTGATGAGGATGGTGAGGCCATTGACTTCGAGGATGCTTCGAGAGAGACGGCAGAGCCGATTCATCTATACCTCCAGGACTTAGAGGTTCTTATTAGGCACCTAGATACTAATAGGACCAACGTCATGCTCAGCAATGACGAACTCCAGGTGCAACTTCGTGAGAAGGACAAGCTCTTCGTGGAGCAAGATGAGATAGTCAAAGAAATGGAGGCCAAGTTTGAGAGTCGGGATAGAAAGTTCAAGAGTCAAGAGAAGAGAGTCCAAGATAGGAACAAAAGGATTCGAGACATGACTGCAGAACTAGAGGCCAAGGACTTCGAGCTCGAGCATCAGCAAGGTGTGATTGAGAGGCTTAGTGCACAGAAGAGGGCTCTCAAAGCCAAAGTAGAGACATTGACCACCAATGTCGAGGAATACAAGACCGCTATGGAGAATGCAGGTCTTACACTTGTTGATGAGGAGGTTGATGCAGAGGAGTAGTGACAACTACTCATTTATCATTTATTTACCATGCTTTTGATTATTGAGTCACAATGACCATCCAACATGTGGATGGCTTGCTATTGGTGTGTTTACTTTTTCAAAAACTTGTTGTATGTGTTGATGAACTTTTTACTACTATGATGCATGATTGTGGTTTGTTATGTGATGTATTGTGCATGTTAGCATCTATGGGTATCTCATTCTTATCCTTATTGAAAACCATAGATGCCTCCCCGACGTGCCAATCCCAACCCCAACAATAACAACATCACCCCTGAGATGCAGCAGATGATGACAGCTCAGACTCAGTTGATGCAAATGATGGCCCCGTTCATCCAGAATCAGAACAACAACAACAATAATAACAACAACAACAACAATCAGAACAACCCACCAGGTTTTGACATGCTTACTAGGTTCTTAAGACTGAGGCCAGCAAAGTTCTCAGGAACTACTGATCCTATGGTGGCCAATTATTGGCTACGCTCTGTGAACAAGGACTTGGTGACCGTTGGCTGTACTGATGAATAGAAAGTCAGATTTGCAGCTCACTTGTTGGAAGGACCAGCAGCCACTTGGTGGTATAACTTCCAGATCACCACTCCCATTGAGGATGTGACATGGGCTATCTTTGAAGATGGTTTCAGTACTGCTCACATCTCATCCGGAGTGATGAGTTTGAAGAAGAGAGAGTTCCATAACTTGAAGCAGCGCCACCGCAGCGTGGCTGAATATATTGAGGAGTTCAACAATCTGGCGCGATATGCACCGGATGAAGTTTACACTGATGCTAAGAGGAAGGAGAAGTTCCTTGAAGGATTGAATGATGAATTGAACCTACAGTTAGTTGTGGCCTATGTTCCCACATACCAGTCTCTTTGTGACAAGGCTGCTATTCTGGAGAGCAAGATGAAACAAGTTGAAAGCAGGAAGAGAAAGCACTCTGGAAAGCACAGCTCGGGATCGTCTCACAAGCGTTTCCCATTATGATGACAGTGGAAATTCTGGATCCCACAAGCATGGAAAATACAACAAGCACCACAACCACAATCGTCACCATGACAACAAGAACCATCGTAGTCATGACAATGACAAGTACAAGAATCACAAGAGTGGGTACAAGAACCACCACAATGGATGTGGAAGTGGTAGTGGAAGCCAGCCTGCCAAGAAGGATCTTAGTCAGGTTGAATGTTTCAAGTGCAAGAAGATGGGGCATTATGCAAATGAATTCCCAGAAAAGAAAGTTGAAGGACCCAACAAGCCCAACCCTTTTCAAAAGGGACAAGTGAACCACATCAATGTGGAGGAAATCTATGAGGAACCTGATGCTGTTGCTGGTAAGTTCAAACTCAATTCTGTTCTAGCATTTGTTCTCTTTGATACTAGTGAATCTCATTCATTCATATCAAGAGCATTTTTTGAAAGAAATGAACTACCGGTAGAAACTATTGGGTGTCCTATAAAAGTAAGTTCTCCTGGCAGAGAAATGATAGTGAATTCAGGATGTCATAATCTAGTCATAGAGTTTGGGAAGTATAAGTTTCCCGTTAACCTAATAATCCTAAACTCCCAAGGATTGGATGTCATTTTGGGAATGGACTGGATGACTAAGCACAAGGGAGTATTAGATTGTGCCAACCATACAGTCTCGCTCACAACTCCAGAAAACAAAAGGATTAGATTGAAAACCAACTTTGAATCGAAAAGGAGTAAGCTAAATTCTCTTAAGGGGGTTAGCATGGACAGTGTGCCAATTGTGAGTGAATATCCGGATGTGTTTCTGGAATAATTGTCGGGAATGCCACCAGATAGAGATGTAGACTTTCTCATTGATTTTCTACCAGGATCTGGACCCATAGCAAAAAGACCGTACAAGATGTTAGTTGATGAGTTGAAAGAACTCAACAAACAGCTTGGAGAACAGTTGCAGAAAGGATTTATTCAACCAAGTTCTTCATCTTGGGGAGCACCAGTTTTGTATGTGGAAAAGAAAGATAGAATTCAAAGGTTATGCATAGATTATCACTCACTCAATGAGGTGACTATCAAGAACAAATACCCTTTGCCTAGAATCAATGACTTGTTTGATCAGTTAGAAGGAGCTTGTGTGTTCTCAAAGATTGATCTCCGTTCAGGTTATTTCCAGCTCAAGATAAGGGAACAAGACATACCTAAGACAGCTTTCACCACAAGGTATGGATTGTATGAGTATACCGTGATGCCGTTTGGTTTGACCAATGCACCAGCTTATTTCATGAACATGATGAACAAAGTGTTCATGGAGTTTCTTGATAAGTTTGTTGTCGTTTTCATCGATGAAAGTTTGATCTACTCCAAGAGCAAAGAAGAGCATGAAGGACATCTACGTTTGATACTTGAAAAGCTTAGAGAGCATAAGTTGTATGCAAATTCAGCAAGTGTGAATTTTGGTTAAATGAAGTTGGTTTTCTTGGACACATTGTGTCAGGAGATGGTGTAGCAGTTGATCCTGCTAAAGTTTCAGCTGTAACTGAATGGGAATCTCCTAAGTCAGTGAAAGAGGTTTGTAGTTTCCTTGGCTTGGCAGGATACTACATAAGATTTATCGAGAATTTTCCAAGGTAGCTAAGCCTATGACAGATTTACTAAAGAAATACAAGAAATTTGCTTGGTCTGAAGGTTGTGTACTTAGTTTTCAAGAATTGAAGAAGATACTAGTGATGTAATGACCTCGGATCGGTAAGGATCCTAAGTCCCTGTTATTATCATGCTAGTCCCTGGATCAATAGCTAGCACTCACAGTCAATGAAATATCATGTAAAACACAAAGTCTTTATTACACGGAGAATCCAGAGTATGAAATTATTACAAAAGTTGCTTAGCATTATGCTAGCTCAAATAACAGCGAAAACATAAAAGCAGCATGAGTCCATCAACGCCCCAGGCTTGTCGAGTGTAGACCCGCGATCCCTACGCACCTTTCAATCTTCGGATTCTGCACATAAGACGTGCAGCCAACAAGTTGGGTCAATACTTTGAATGTATTAGCAAATTACACCAAGGAGAGAAAACACTATCTCTACATGCAAGGCTGGTATAGGCTATAGAGTTCATTTGCTCAAAGCTAATTTTCTTAAGTAGAGAGATGAATAGAAGATTGCCCTACTTTGTAAACATTTGCTTGGATACAATAAGGTCGAGTGGCACACAAGGATATTACGCACCAAGTGTCCAAACAACCAAACACTTGGATATTACGCACCAAGCGTCACTTGGATATTACACACCAAGTTCCCCAAATTCCCACCCATTAGCGATATTACGCACGCCATGGGGTTTCAAAACTTTGTTTTGGAAAGGAGAGAGGAAGATCCTTCAGAGGCTCCATCCTTCAGACGCTCATTGTTGTTCTGTTACCGTGAACACGGCTGATCGATCAGATTGCAATACTCTCGAGAGTTTGTGCACTTTACCCACAATCCATGATCAAGTCCTTTTATAGACAAGACCATGGCGAGGCTTTCCCTTAGTAGCCCCTCTACCTTCCGGATCCAACCGTGCCAAGAACCTCCAAATGTTGGTACCCAGGTGAGGTTTCCCACTAAGTACTAGGCCAAGACAGAGCCCATAATGTATTGTGGTTGCACTGGAAGCTTCTGAATTCTGAAACATGGCAGACTTCTTTGATTCCTGGGCGGTCGTCCTCCACCAAAAATCACACTCGTTGACCCGACAACCATTCCGCCCAGAAGAAAACTTAGTTTTATTTTGAAGTGGATTTGAGAAGAAAGTTTGCTCTAGAGAGCCTTTATACTTAGAAAAATTCTTTGTCTTTCGAACCCCCCAACGGTACTTTGTATATATAGCATAGCAAGCAATACTTAGCAAAAACAGGGGTAACCTATTAGGAGGGAAAATCCTAAGTATAGAGCTACTCATGGCATACTACAAAATCATCGCACTTGCAAAATAATACTAAGGAAAAATTCTACTAGAACATCCTACACATGCATACTACAGAATTTTGAAGATCACATGCATAGAATCAAAACTGGGACGATAATATGAACAAGTGGTGTCACTTGCCTTGATCCGAGCAGCACTCTACACAATAGCACTCCTTAGCGCACTCCGAGCAATCTAACGAATCACAACCAAAGATCTGATCACAACTTGTTCAAAGCATAGCACAAAGGAAAACATGCATGAATGCAACATGGTAGTTTATGCAAGGTTGGTTAGATTGATCAAGGTAGCAAGTTTGTGTCGTGATAGTTTAAGGATGTCACTAGGATTGATTCCCAAGGGTTTAGATCTAATAGAGTCACTAAAAACAAGTCCTAGGATTATAAGAAGATCAAACCATCTAAATAGCCCCAAGTTAGATCCAATGATCCTAAGCAAAGCTTAAATATTTGGATTAGTAGGTATTGTGGGAACAAGGTTATTGCAACAAGAATTAATTAAAATAGAATTTTAATTGTTTTTCTATAGATTAAACTCTCAAATCTAATGATTAAAATCTACACCTAAAACATTACTACAAACCTGCAATATTATTACAGATTTGGATTCTACATAAAATTAGGAATACAACGGTATATTATAAGCTAAGTTTGGCCAAAAATTCAATTTTATATGAATTTCGTAAGTTTAAAATCAAATCTGCAAACAGATCTAAATTTCACTTAACAACCTAGCCAGGTGTCAGCGTCTGGCTGGTCAGCTGAAGGCCTGACGTGGCGGCAGCGCTGCTAGCCACGCTGCCGCTGCAGCTGTGGCATTAGCTACCGTTGCCCATCCTTCTAATCTACACCGTTCTACTCGGATCCGACGGACGGGAGCGGTGGCGAAAACTTACCGGCGGCGTCGATGGCGAGACGGCGGCGGCGCGGTCGGACGTGGTCGTCGGCGGCGTTGCGGTGGTTCCCCGGAGTAGCGGAGAGCACTACGGCGCTCTACTCCTTCTCGCGGTCCTGCGTGCGTGATCGGCTTCGGCTCCTCTTTCCTCGTCTAGCCGCACACCTCCACTAGATCCCGCGGCTACGGTGGCACGTCGGCGAGAAATCCCCGATGTTGTGCTGCACAAGGGAAGGAAAGAAGGGTCGGGGGTGAGGCGGTGTTGCACGGGGAAGGCGGTTAACAGCAAGGAGGAGCTCGGGTTGGCGCGAGTCGCCGGATCGGAACCTTCCCGAGCGCGACGCCGGCGAGGGAGAGCTGCAGCGGTTCGCGAAGTTTGGCTAGGGTTTTCGGGGGGGAAACGACAAGAGGGGGTCGGCTTATAAGGGGCCAAAAACGTGGGGGAGGGGGCGGTCGAGTCCGGCGTGGTTGGGAGTCCGACGCGGCGGAGGAGAGCGTGCTCGCCGCGGACTCTGGGAGACGACGACGGGGTGGGACCCAGCGTCGATGGCTGCCCAAGGCCCTGCGTCTCTGCTGGGCTGGCTTATTAGGCGAGCTAAGCAGCCTTGGCTGGCACAGCCGGCCCAGTTAGGTTAGGTTTACCCTTTTTTTCCTTTAATCATTTTCCCTTTTCTGTTTTCATAAAACCCTAATAACTTTTGCAAACTTGGTCCAAAAAAGATGAAACTTGTTTCTATATTTTCATAAAATTGAGGTGGTCAACATAGGCCATAGTTTTAATGTTTTACAAGGTTTTTAGAGATTCATGCTACTACAACAATGGTGCTTACTTATGGGGGTATTAAATAGGGTTTCTAAATGGGTTTATGTGTTAGGATTTTGTGGTTGCAATGTTTTCAAATGTAGGATGCAAATGATGCAAGGATGATGCATGACACTAATAACATCCAAACACAGAATCTGGGATGTTACAAACCTACCCCCCTTAAGAAGAATCTCGTCCTCGAGATTCGGGTTGGCTAGCAAATAGGTGTGGGTGCTCTGTTCTCATGTCGTCTTCACGTGCCCACGTAGCTTCTTCCTCGGAGTGGTGGTTCCATTGTACCTTGCAGAATCTTATAGTCTTGGTGCGGGTAACCCTTTCGGTTGTTTCCAGTATTTTGATGGGTTTTTCCTCGTAGGTAAGGTCATTCTCCAATTGAACCTCGCCTAGGGGAACGGTGTCTCTTAGCGGTGTTTCAGCCATCTCCGGGTGACACTTCTTTAGTTGTGACACATGAAACACATCATGAACAGTCAGTCCTTCCGGTAGCTCCAACTGATAAGCAACTTCTCCTCTACGGGCCAGAACCTTATATGGTCCTATGAATCGTGGGGCTAACTTGCCCTTGATTCCGAACCTCTTAACTCCACGTAGGGGTGAAACTCGGAGATACGCACGGTCCCCTATTTCATAGGCCACATCTCTGCGTTTGGAATCAGCGTAGCTCTTCTGTCGGGATTGGGCTACCTTTAGCCTATCCTGAATCTGTCGCACCTTTTCTTCGGCATCCTTTATCAAGTCAGGTCCAAAAAGACTGCGTTCTCCAACTCCATTCCATAGCAATGGAGTCCTACACTTCCGGCCATATATAACTTCAAACGGAGCCATCTTGATACTTGTCTGGTAGCTGTTGTTGTATGAGAACTCAGCATATGGCAGGTTATCGTCCCAACTAGACCCATAGTCTAGCGCGCAAGCTCTCAACATATCCTCCAAAATTTGATTCACCCTTTCTGTTTGGCCATCTGTTTGAGGGTGGAAGGCAGTACTGAATTCTAGTCGGGTTCCAAGAGACTCATGTAGTTGTCGCCAAAACTTTGAAGTAAACTGGGTGCCTCTATCTGACACAATTCCCTTGGGAACACCATGCAGGCTTACAATTCTTGACATGTATATCTTAGCAAGCTTAGCACTTGTATATGTGGTTTTTATAGGGATGAAGTGAGCCACCTTGGTGAAGTGGTCCACCACTACCCAGATAGAATCAAATCCAGAACGAGTCCGGGGTAATCCTGTGATGAAATCCATGCCTACCTTGTCCCACTTCCAGTCGGGTATAGGTAGTGGTTATAGTAATCCTGCCGGTTTCTGATGCTCGGCTTTAACTCTGTTGCACACATCACACAGAGAAATGTACTCTGCAATATCTCTCTTTAGATTATTCCACCAGAATCTATCCTTCTCATCCATGTACATCTTTGTGTTACCTGGATGAATTGAGTATGGCGAATCATGAGCTTCTTGTAGGATCATCTTCCTGATATCGGGGTCATTGGGAACGCACAAACGCTTCCCATACCAGAGGGTTCCTTGTTCGTCCAGACGAAATTCTTTAGTCTTTTCTTCTTTTATCCTGACTCTTATTTCTTCCAACTCTTTATCCCCCTTTTGTGCTTCCTGGATCTTTTCTCGGAAGGTGGACACTATTTCCATAGTCGCTACGTGTCCTTTCGGGACTATCTCCAACCTGAGATCCCTGAATTGCTTGCATAAATCCTCTGGAAGTTCCCCTGCGGTAAGTCCATTTACATATACCTTACGGCTTAAGGCATTCGCCACCACGTTTGCCTTTCCGGGGTGGTACTGTAAATCCAAGTCATAATCCTTAATTAGCTCAAGCCATCTTCGTTGTCTCATATTCAACTCCTTTTGGGTGAAGATGTACTTCAAACTTTTATGATCTGTGAACACATCACAATGTTTGCCCATGAGGTAGTGTCTCCATACCTTGAGTGCATGAACCACAGATGCAAGTTCCAAATCATGAGTGGGATAATTGTGCTCGTGGTTCTTAAGTTGTCGGGAGGCATAGGATACCACTTTCCCATCCTGCATCAATACACTTCCAAGTCCTTGTCGAGAAGCGTCACAATAGACTTGAAAATCCTTCTGGATATCAGGCAGACATAGAACTGGTGTCGTTACAAGGCGTTTCTTCAACTCTTGAAAACTTGCTTCACATGCCTTGGTCCATAGGAATTTCTTTTCCTTCTTTAATAGTTCCGTCATGGGTTTTTCTATCTTGGAAAAGTTTTCGATGAACCTCCGGTAATATCCTGCGAGGCCCAAGAAACTCCTAATATCTCCCACATTCTTGGGTGACTCCCATTCCGTCACGGAAGCTACCTTGCTAGGATCTACGGCAACTCCTTTAGCCGACACAACATGGCCAAGGAATCCCACTTCCTTTAACCAGAATTCGCACTTGCTGAATTTGGCATACAACTTGTGTTCTCTTAGTTTTTCCATAATAAGGCGCAGATGTTTCTCATGTTCTTTCTCATCTTTAGAGTATATGAGTATATCATCTATGAATACCACAATAAACTTGTCCAAATATTCCATGAACACCTTGTTCATCATGGTCATGAAGTATGTTGGGGCATTGGTTAGACCAAAAGACATCACGGTGTACTCATACAATCCGTATCTTGTGGTGAATGCTGTCTTGGGCACATCCTGTTCTCGAATCTTTAGCTGAAAATAGCCTGATCGTAGATCGATCTTTGAGAACACACTGGCTCCTTTTAGCTGGTCAAACAGGTCGTTGATGTTGGGCAGAGGATACTTATTCTTAATCGTCACTTCGTTCAACGAGCGGTAGTCCACAACCAGCCTCTTGGTCTTATCCTTCTTTTCCACAAATAGGACGGGTGCTCCCCAAGATGACGCGCTGGGTTGAATGAACCCCTTGTCCAATTGTTCCCTAAGCTGTTTCTTGAGTTCCTTTAACTCGTCCACATCCATCTTGTATGGTATCTTAGCTATTGGCCCCGTGCCTGGCATCAATTCAATTAGAAACTCGATATCACGGTCGGGTGGCATTCCGGGTAGCTCTTCTGGGAAGACATCTGGGTATTCCTTTACAATAGGTACCTCCTCCAAGCTAACCCCCTTAAGAGAGTGCACCATGAATTCTTTGAGTGCGAAGTTCGACTTGATACGAATCCTCTTCCCTTTCGGTGTTGTGAGCATGACAGTTCTCTTGGCACAATCTATGACTCCTTCATATTCGGTCATCCAATTCATGCCCAAGATTATGTCTAATCCTTGTGATTCTAGAACTACTAGGCTGGTGGGAAAAATGTGTGTCCCAATCCTTAGTTCTAAATCCCGGCAACCGGAGTTTGCCACTATTTCTCCCCCAGGAGAACTTACCCTTAGAGGAAAATTTATAGTCTCCGTTGGTATCTTGCCTCTATCCACAAATACCCTTGATATGAATGAATGCGATGCACCAGTATCAAAAAGAACAACTGCGGGAATAGAATTGAGTTTGTACTTACCAATCACGGAGTCTGGCGCATCACAAGCATCCTCCATAGAAACATGATTCACCGTGGCTTTGACAAACGGATTTGGCTTCTTCCCGTTTCCATTGCCATGATTGTGTCCATTACTATTCCCATTGCCATTGCCATTCTTCCTCTCGGGGCAAGAGGTTGCATAGTGTCCTGTCTTGTTGCACTTAAAGCATGTCACCTCACTGAGATCCTTTCCATTGCTGCCATTGCCATTGCGGTTTTTGTGCCCATTGTGTTTGTGGCCACCATGGTTATGACCGTTATGATTGTGGCCATTATTGTTATAAGGTGGTGGTGAGGAATTGCGCTGCTTCTGGTATGGAACAGAGTGTTTGTGAGGGTTAGATTTCCTCTTGCGATTTTCTATGCTCTTCCTCTTTGATTCAACCACAATGGCTCTGTCCAGGAGTTCCTGAAAGTTGTCAAATTTCTGAGCCACAAGCTGAATGGATATCTCATCATTGAGCCCTCTTAAGAACTCCTCCTGTCTCTTGGCATCAGTGGAAACATCATCGGGTGCATAACGGGCTAGCTTATTGAAAAGCTCTCCATACTCGGTGAGCAGTTGGTGGTGTAGGTCGCGAAACTCGCACCTCTTTAGAGCCATGACACCAGCAGCCACATGATGAGTGCGAAAAGCTAACTCAAACGGTTCCCAAGTGATAGCATCAATGTCCGGGTGGGTGACTTGGTAGTTATCCCACCATTCTGCAGCAGGTCCTTCAAGCTAATGTGCGGCATAACGCACCCTGTCGGCTCCGACAGCTTGCACGGTGTCTAGCTTCTTGTTGATCGTACGCAGCCAGTCATCAGCGATGATTGGTTCAGTGTTGCTAGTGAAGGTAGGTGGGTTCAGCCTCAAAAACCGAGTCAAGCGATCCTGTTGAGGTGGTGGCGGAGGTGGTGGTGGTGGCGGGTTGTTGTTGTTGTTTTGCATGTTCTGAGTGAGCAGTTGGATCAGCTGGTTCTGAGTGGCCAAAAGTTCTGCTATTTCTGGCGGGATTTCGGGGTTCGCACGTCTTGGCGGCATCTGTGGGGTTTAGGAGAATAGTTAAGAAATAGACAGAAAGACTAGGTAGTAAACTCCTACCCTTATGAAAAACACACCAAGCACACAAGGCACACACCACAGATTTAGCACAGGAAACAACCAAATTTAACTAAACCAGACTTGTCTTGGTATTTATTACATTTGTGAATAACGTTCTACTATAGAATTAAAGGTGGTCCAACTATTACACATCTTCCACGCCTTCCTCTTCCTCGTCCTCGATCGAGTAGCCTTCTTGCTCTAGAGTTGTCTTGTACAACTCCATCTCCTTTGTGGTGGCTTCAAGCTTCTCTTGGAGGTCCTTTATCTCATCCTGTAGCTTCTTGGTAGTGGCTTCCAGCTGCTCCTGAAGTCCCTCCTTCCCGCTTTGTAGCTCCTCCACTAAACTTGACTTCATTGCGGCTTCAAGTTGCTTTGCCAAGTCCCTCTTGGAAGCACGCACATCATTGATTATCTTGCAAAGGCCTTCAGTTTGCACTTCATCTCCATCGATCTGCTGTTTGAGTTCCCTAATTCTCTTGTATTTATTTATCACCCTCTTCTCTTGGTTAGCGAACTTCTTCTCTTGGTCCTGGAATTTTATCTCTTGGAGCTTCATTGCCTCTTCCTGCTGCTTGATCATTTCTTCCTTCTCCTTGATGAGGGCGCATAGTTCGTCGTTCTTCAACATCTCGAGGAAGGTACCCTTTTCAAGGTCATGGATGTGGCACTCCAAGTCTTGATATTGTGTTCTTCGGCGCTTGGTAGAAGTTCTTTCCTCAAAGGTTAACTCCATGGGAATTCCTTCCTCATCTCATCTTCCAAAGAGGCCGCCGCAGTGTCCTTGGAGATCTTCATGATGACGTCCACATAGGCGACCAATGAGTTTCTGCAAGCTAATGCTAAGGGCCTTCTCCTTGGAATCGCTAACAATGTGGATTGCTATGTCTTCCTCCGGGTTCTTGCCTCGCTCTTTTCCTGGCTGGATGACCTTGACTGCCCAACAGCCGTCCTTGTGGAGTTTCTTCATTGTGCTCCCTTGGATTGTTGGGAGAGGAAGATCCAAACGTGTGAGTAGGTCCATGAGGCATCCTCCAAAGCGAAGGGGCTCGATATCCGCGACGGTGTCGTAGAGGAAGCTTGTCATCTTTGAGTTAGAAGAATGAGGGTTAGATACTTAAACAAGTAGAGGAGAGAAGATACTAGATGTGCGGAAAATAACTTAGTAGGAAACAAGTAAGGCACTAAAGTTAGAGGTGGTTCCAATCCTAGGGTCACGTCCTACAGGCAACGATGTGCTCTGATACCATCTGTAATGACCTCGGATCGGTAAGGATCCTAAGTCCCTGTGATTATCATGCTAGTCCCTGGATCAATAGCTAGCACTCACAGTCGATGAAATATCATGTAAAACACAAAGTCTTTATTACACGGAGAATCCAGAGTATGAAATTATTACAAAAGTTGCTTAGCATTATGCTAGCTCAAATAACAGCGGAAACATAAAAGCAGCATGAGTCCATCAATGCCCCAGGCTTGTCGAGTGTAGACCCGTGATCCCTATGCACCTTTCAATCTTCGGATTCTGCACATAAGACGTGCAGCCAACAAGTTGGGTCAATACTTTGAATGTATTGGCAAATTACACCAAGGAGAGAAAAGACTATCTCTACATGCAAGGCTCGTATAGGTTGTAGAGTTCATTTGCTCAAAGCTAATTTTCTTAAGTAGAGAGATGAATAGAAGATTGCCCTACTTTGTAAACATTTGCTTGGATAAAATAAGGTCGAGTGGCACACAAGGATATTACGCACCAAGTGTCCAAACAACCAAACACTTGGATATTACGCACCAAGCGTCACTTGGATATTACACACCAAGTTCCCCAAATTTCCACCCATTAGCGATATTACGCATGCCATGGGGTTTCAAAACTTTGTTTTGGAAAAGAGAGAGGAAGATCCTTCAGAGGCTCGATCCTTCAGATGCTCATTGTTGTTCTATTACCATGAACACGGCTGATCGATCAGATTGCAATACTCTCGAGAGTTTATGCACTTTACCCACAATCCATGATCAAGTCCTTTTACAGACAAGACCATGGCGAGGCTTTCCCTTAGTAGCCCCTCTACCTTTCGGATCCAACCGTGCCAAGAACCTCCAAATGTTGGTACCCAGGTGAGGTTTCCCACTAAGTACTAGGCCAAGACAGAGCCCATAATGTATTGTGGTTGCACTGGAAGCTTCTGAATTCTGAAACATGGCAGACTTCTTTGATTCCTGGGCGGCCGTCCTCCACCAAAAATCACACTCGTTGACCCAACAACCATTCCGCCCAGAAGAAAACTTAGTTTTATTTTGAAGTGGATTTGAGAAGAAAGTTTGCTCTAGAGAGCCTTTATACTTAGAAAAATTCTTTGTCTTTCGAACCCCCCAACGGTACTTTGTATATATAGCATAGCAAGCAATACTTAGCAAAAACAGGGGTAACCTATTAGGAGGGAAAATCCTAAGTATAGAGCTACTCATGGCATACTACAAAATCATCGCACTTGCAAAATAATACTAAGGAAAAATTCTACTAGAACATCCTACACATGCATACTATAGAATTTTGAAGATCACATGCATAGAATCAAAACTGGGACGATAATATGAACAAGTGGTGTAACTTGCCTTGATCCGAGCAGCACTCTACACAATAGTACTCCTTAGCGCACTCCGAGCAATCTAACGAATCACAACCAAAGATCTGATCACAACTTGTTCAAAGCATAGCACAAAGGAAAACATGCATGCATGCAATATGGTAGTTTATGCAAGGTTGGTTAGATTGATCAAGGTAGCAAGTTTGTGTCGTGATAGTTTAAGGATGTCACTAGGATTGATTCCCAAGGGTTTAGATCTAATAGAGTCACTAAAAACAAGTCCTGGGATTATAAGAAGATCAAACCATCTAAATAGCCCCAAGTTAGATCCAATGATCCTAAGCAAAGCTTAAATATTTGGATTAGTAGGTATTGTGGGAACAAGGTTATTGCAACAAGAATTAATTAAAATAGAATTTTAATTATTTTTCTATAGATTAAACTCTCAAATCTAATGATTAAAATCTACACCTAAAACATTACTGCAAACCTGCAATATTATTACAGATTTGGATTTTCTACATAAAATTAGGAATCCAACGGTATATTATAAGCTAAGTTTGGCCAAAAATTCAATTTTATATGAATTTCGTAAGTTTAAAATCAAATCTGCAAACAGATCTAAATTTCACTTAACAACCTAGCTGTGTGTCGTCAGTCTGGTCCAGCGTATGACGGCATGTGGCTGCTCGCCACGCCAGCGCTTGGCATTGGCTAGTACCGTTTCGCCCATCCTTCTAATCTACACCGTTCTACTCGGATCCGGCCAGACGGTGGCAGGCGGTGGCGCTTACCAGGCGTCGATGGCGAGACAGCGTCGGCGCGGTCGGACGTGGTCGTCAGCGGCACTGCGGTGGTTCCCCGGAGTAGCAGAGAGAACGATGGCGCTCTACTCCTTCTCGCGGTCCTGCGTGCGTGATCGGCTTCGGCTCCTCTTTCCTCGTCTAGCCGCACACCTCCACTGGATCCCGCGGCTCCGGCGGCACGTCGACGAGAAATCCCCGACGTTGTGCTGCACATGGGAAGGAAAGAAGGGTCGGGGGTGAGGCGGTGTTGCACGGGGAAGGAGGTTAACAGCAAGGAGGAGCTCGGGTTGGCGCGAGTCGCCGGATCGGAACCTTCCCGACGGGGTGGGACCCCCGCATCAGCGGCCGGGCTGCTGCGTCTGCTGAGGCTGTTGGCGGCTAAGGCGACAGCTGGCTGTGGTGGCACAGCCGGCCCAGTTAGGTTAGGTTTACCCCTTTTTTTCCTTTAATCATTTTCCCTTTTCTGTTTTCATAAAACCCTAATAACTTTTGCAAACTTGGTCCAAAAAAGATGAAACTTGTTTCTATATTTTCATAAAATGGAGGTGGTCAACATAGGCCATAGTTTTAATGTTTTACAAGGTTTTTAGAGGTTCATGCTACTACAACAAGGGTGCTTACTTATGGGGATATTAAATAGGGTTTCTAAATGGGTTTATGTGTTAGGATTTTGTGGTTGCAATGTTTTCAAATGTAGGATGCAAATGATGCAAGGATGATGCATGACACTAATAACATCCAAACACAGAATCTGGGATGTTACAAGTGACAGCACCAGTCTTATGTTTACCAGATTTGGAAAAAGATTTCCAAGTGTATTGTGATACATCTCATCATGGATTAGGTGCAGTACTTATGCAAGAAGGGAAAGTTGTGGCTTATGCCTCGAGACAACTCAAAACTCATGAGGTAAATTACCCTACTCATGATTTAGAGTTAGCCTCTGTTGTCCATGCACTTAAAACATGGAGACACTATCTTTTGGGAAAGCAATGTGAAGTGTTCACAGATCACAAAAGTTTGAAGTATCTTCACCCAGAAAGAAATTAACATGAGACAAAGAAGATGTCTAGAACTCATTAAGGACTATGACTTGAGTTCGCAATACCACCCAGGTAAAGCAAATGTTGTAGCGGATGCTCTAAGCCGTAAAGTTTTTGTGAATGGCCTTACTAAGGGAGAATTGCCAGATGATCTGTGTGCCCAATTTAGAGATCTCAGATTGGAGATTGTGCCTGAAGGACATATCATGTCATTGGATGTTCAACCCACTTTGTTGGACAAAATCAAAGAAGCCCAAAAGACAGATAAGGAAATTGAAGAGATTAAGGAAAAGATTGGCAAGGGAAAAGCCAAAGGATTCCATGAAGATGAACATGGTACTTTATGGTATGGAAAACGTATTTATGTTCCACAAGACCCGGAGCTTCGGAAACTGATTTTACAAGAAGCCCACAACTCACCATATTCCATTCATCCGGGTAACACCAAAATGTACATGGATATGAAGGAAAGATTTTGGTGGAATAACCTCAAGAAGGACATCGCCGAACATATTGCTTTGTGTGATGTATGTAGTAGAGTGAAAGCGGAACATCAGAAACCAGCAGGGTTGTTACAACGACTACCTATTCCTGATTGGAAGTGGGATAAGATTGGCATGGATTTCATCACTGGATTGCCAAGGATCAGGTCAGGATACGATTCTATTTGCGTAGTAGTGGATCACCTACCTAAAGTGGCTCATTTCATACCCGTGAAGATAACCTACACAAGTGCTAAGTTAGCCAAGATCTATATGAGCAGAATTGTATGTCTACATGGAGTACCCAAGAGTATTGTGTCTGATAGGGGAACTCAATTCACTTCTCATTTTTGGAGGCAACTACATGAGTCATTGGGAACGAGGTTGGAATTCAGCACTGCTTTTCACCCTCAAACTGATGGACAAACAGAAAGGACCAATCAGATTCTTGAAGATATGTTGAGAGCATGTGCTCTAGACTATGGAGCCAGTTGGGAAGAAAATCTGCCTTATGCAGAATTCTCTTACAATAACAGCTATCAAGCCAGTATTGAGATGGCACCATTTGAGTTTCTCTATGGGAGAAAGTGTACCACCCCATTGCTATGGAATGGTGTGGGAGAAAGAAGTTTGTTTGGACCAGAACTAATCAAAGAGGCTGAAGAGAAAGTCAAGCTAGTTAAGGACAGATTAAAGATAGCATAGTCCCGACTGAAAAGCTACACAGATCCTAAGCGTAGACAGGTCACCTATGAAGTGGGTGATAGAGCTTATCTTAGAGTGTCACCACTTCGTGGAGTGAAGAGATTTGGAGTCAAAGGAAAATTGGCCCCAAGATATGTTGGACCATTCAAGATTCTGAGTCGTAAAGGAGAAGTAGCTTATGATATTGAATTGCCAGAATCACTGTCTACTGTTCACAATGTGTTTCATGTGAGTCAGCTTAAGAAATGCCATCCCGAAATGGAAGAGACTTCTTTGAAGGATACTATACCTTTGGAAGAGGTCCAATTGGAAAGTGATCTCACTTATGAGGAGAAACCTATCAAGATTCTTGAGACTACAAAAAGAGTTACTCAGACCAAGACTATCAAATTCTGCAAAGTTCAATGGAACCATCATTCCGAAGAAGAAGCAACATGGGAAAGAGAAGATGACCTTTGGAAAGATGTAAGGTTCCCAACCTTTAATAAGGTGGAGATCCTTGTGTTTACAATGCTAGTCCCTGGATCAATAGCTAGCATCCACAGTTAATATGTAATATCAAGAAACAAAGGTCATAATACAACTTTATAACCAGGAATAAAATAATACATTACATCTTACATAGCTCATTTGGCTATCTTATTACAATGCAGCAGAATATAGCAATAGCATGGGGTCCTTCATCTTCAAAGTGCCACAGGCAGACATGTTGGTTATAGACTTGTAATCCTAATCAATAAACTTCTCTAATATCAAACAAACCTGCAACATAACAAGTTACAGCCACAAGGGTCAATACATTTGAATTGTATTGGCAAGTGATACTATGGTAGTATAGTGGAGTCTAACATCTATATGCATTAGGCTAAGTGGAGCTTAGGCTTGCTTTGCTCAAAATAGATTTTCCTTATCATTTGAAAACACGAAGTTTTTGCTTGACAAAAATCACCCAAGTAACCACCAATAGAAATTGGTGAACCTTAAACCCTTGTTCAACCACACGTTTTTAACTTAGAAATTTGGATGATGAGATTCTTGATAACTTCCATGTCTTGATGCTCAAATTGTCCTTTGCCAGGGACATGGCTAAGTACTTAGATTTTACACTCTGCAGAGGTTGTGCACTTTCCCCACAAGACTTGGTTTCACCAAGACAAGATCTTTCAGAAGCCTTCCCTTAGACCAGAATGGACGCGCTCCAACCTATCAAACCCCTACCACCAACTGTCCATTTGGCTAAGTTATTGCAACCTATATGATCCAGGCAGAGGCCATAATGCCAAGTGGTTGCGCTTGAAGCTTCTCAACATTTGACATCTCAAATCTCTTTGTTCCTGGGTGGCAATCCACAAGTGAGACACCAAGTTTTCCCCAGCATACTGGACTTGGTGATGCCCAAGTTTTCCCCAGCATACTAGACTTGCATGACCACTCAACACAAACCATTCCTTCTATTCCACCCATGTGATTCATTCACTTAGTTGTTTTATTAAACAAAACACAAGTCCTCAGACTTAGAAATTTTTCCATAGTATGAATATATATTCCACCCTTGTTTTCTATTAGCTAAGCTAAGCATGATAGTAGTAGGAATATTAACCTAGGAAAATTTCTACTAAGGTTTCATCTACTAGGATTTCCCATAGCATGGTTTAGACTTAGCAAAAATTCCATGCAAGTCTTACTTAGAAATATCACTAATGCATAGTGAAAATAATAGGACAAAGTATGAAGCATCACTTGCCTTTTTGGTAGAGAGTATAAGTTCACTCCTTGATCTTTGCAATGTTTACTCACTTCAAATCACTACAATTCAATCAAGCAAACAATATTTCAATCTACCATTCAAGCAATTCATCACATAAAATGATAAAATCAAAGTAATGCATGCAAGCATGCAATAGGTTGTTTTATTTGTAAAAGTGGTTTATAGTAGGTTGTAAACATTTGGAAACACCTATTGGTCATTTTATAAAGTGGCAAAGTCATTTGCAATAGGTTTCACTTTATAAACCCTTTTTAAAACAAGGTAACATTTTATGTGGTGTAAAAATGTTTTCAATAAGGCATTAATCTATAGGGTTCAGAAAATATGTTTTCAAACCATAAAACTTGGTGTTTAGGGACAGAGAGTTTATTTCCAAAACATTTCTCAAAGGTTTTCTTCCAAAACCATTTTTAATAAATAAACCATATTTTTATTTTACTAGAATTGGTTTAAATCCAAGATTCATTCTTTTTCTTCACCAAATACATTTTTGAAACCACAATTTGTTTCCTATGGTCAGTAGGTTCAAAACACACCATTTGCCAAAGATTTTATCCTCAAAATCATTTTGAACTAAATTTTATAACCTAAACAAGCATACATAAGTTTTTGCAAAAACAAACATTTTAACAGAAGCTTTGTACTAAACAAAGTGCATGGTTGGCTAGGGCTTGTTTTTCTGAATCCATTGATATAAAGTTTGCAAAATTTCGACGTGTAGATTAAAAGTTATAGATTTTACAAAATATAGCATCTAATAGATCAAATCTGTTTTAATTCAAATCAACAGAGCCACGTGTCTTATTTCTATTCGCCCATACCGCTTTGGTTGGATCGAGTGATGGCAGCCGTCGGATTTAAGTTACATCGCACGGCGCACATGTGTTACTTACCCCTTCGTCTAGTTTCTATCCTAGCCGCTGGATCTTAATATACGCGCACAAGACACTGCGATGCGGTCGGCGGCAGTGTGGCGGCGTGTCTCAGCTCTGGCGTCGCGGCGGTTAGAGGAATCAAGGGAAAGAAGGGTGTGGCTCACCAGGTTCGCAGTGGCATGGGGAAGATCAACGTGGTCTTCGGGTAGCAGGGGGCGCACGGGGTCATTGAGAATCGCTCGTCGGAGTTGAGCCGTGCCTCGGGTGCGGTCATACGTCGACGGGGGCGAGTCTCTAGGACGCAAACGAGAAAAATAATGCATCAGGAAGGTGCGCACGAGTTCAAGGATCACGAGAATACTCACCAGTGAGCAAGGGGCGCACGGGTTGGGCGTCAGTAGCTCGCCGGAGAGGTAGCAGGCGGTGGTGCTTGCTCAGTGATGGTGTTGTCGACGATTCACTACACGCGCGGATGAATGGAAGGTACTGTGAGGTGCGCCAGAGGTTGGGGAAGATGCTCGTGTGATCGAGGAGATGAGGGGCGGAGGAAGCTGGCCGGAATCGACGCCGGAACTCGTCGGGGCAGTGGAGCTTCGTAGAGAAATTAGGACGGCCTGGGGGCGCGCTAAGGTGGGGAACGGAGGGGGAAACGAAGAGGGAATGCTGGCGATTAAGAGAGCATGGTCTGGGGGCGGAATCACCGCGTCATTGAAGAGAATTGACGACGCAATCAATCGGCAATAACGGGAGGAAGAACAGGTCGCGGGTTGACGACGAGGTGAGTTGGCGGTGGGGTCCGCTTGGCAGCGTGAGAGAGGAGTGGGGAGATGGGGTCCACGCGTGATACGCTGTGCGGGTAGGATATTTGGTCTGAAGCGTTTTTCTGCGGGTGAGGAGCAGTGGGCTGGCTGGGCTTAGTTGGGCCAGGCTAGTTGGGCTGCGTCCTTTACATTTTTTTATTCCGTTTGTTTTTATTTTTTTCATATCTTTAATTCTGTTTTGATTTTGAATAAGCAAATCAAACACTCATTTGGATTCAAACCTTTACCAAATTTTGTGTAGATTTAAATATTGATTAGTAGCACATTCTTAAATCAATTTTTGAATAAAATTTTATTATTTTTGGAGTCTTTTATTTATTCAAACAAGTCCTTGTTTTAAATCAAAATAGGATTTAATAATATTTTCAAACACCATTTGAATTCTTTAAACTTTCCAAAATCTTTCAGTAAGTTTTGTTTACTTAAAAGGGTGTCAAATAATTCATTTTGAATTATTTGGAAAAGTTTTTAATAAGATTTATTAATCATTTAAAATTTGGGTTTGTCTTTATTCCAATAGGATTTGGTCTAAGCCATTTTATTTTATTTTGGAATTTCTTTATCCTTTTATTTTATTTGGATTTGGATTATAATCATTCTATTTGTAATGGATTAGGCCAAGGCTTGATTTGGTCTTTAAATTGAAACATCCCAAAAATCCTAAACTTAGATCATCAAACACTAATCATCAAGATTAGGGTGAACAAAAACTTTTCTAAATAAAATCATGAATGCATGCATATGTGTATGCATGGATTTTTAATTTCTTTAAAACCACCTTGTTTGTGCGATCCATTGCTTGTAAAATGTTTCTTAGGTGAAATAAACATCATCTAAAACATTTCCCACACTTTTCCTAAAGACAAGTAAATCAAAACAAATATATTAAGTGAATGGTCACTTTGACAAATTTAACTCCCATGCCTACTTTGGCTATCCCAAACTTTCAAAACTTAACAGAAACTTTTCTGGATCTTTGCACCCCTTGATTGTACTCATAACAAAGTATCAAGGCCCACTTTGTGATCACCCAGAAACTTTCAAATGCATAGTTTAAATGACAATTCAAAATTGAATCTTCTTCATATGTGAAGATCCCACTTTTTCAAAACCCACTCAAACAAGCTCAACTTTCAAAACCCAAGCATCTGCAGACTCACCAGCACCAATCTAGCAAACCCACCAAAAATCATTTCAAAATTGAAAACTTGATTTCATGCGGCCATTTCATCAAACAGGTTGCAGACACAAATCAAACAAAACATCAAACACTATAGTGTGCAGTGATTCTTGCCTAACTTGTTCCCTAGTTAGCTCACACACAGCTCAGTAGATCATCTAGAAAGATTAGCCCAACACTAGCACCCCTGTGAGCTTGCCATTGCCATTAATGGTGAACAGCCGAGCACACCCATGTCACCCCATTGTGGACAGGAAGCTAGAGGAAGAACTAGCCGTGCCAACCTTGTCTAGGAGACAGCCCACCGTCCACCGCCACTCATTGTCCCAGCCGCAAGCGTTGCCAAGCCCTGGACCACGCATACAAGCCGCGCCCAGACCATGCCGAGCGTGCGCCAGAGCGCCACCATCGACCATCACCCACAGACCGCGCGCCGCCCTCGCCGCGTGCACACACGATCGCCATCAACCCAGGAGACCGCCAGACATCCCCGTTTGCCGCCCCGTGCCGTACAGCCACCGCCCGCCGTCGAAGACGCCGCCTCTGCCGCGCAGTGCACCACTCGCTCAAGACCAAACCACACCGCCCCATGCCTCGCGACCATGTCATTGAGCATCTCCAGGAGACACAGCACCGTCCCCTACCCTTGCCCATGCCATTAGCCGCCTGTAACATCGCCCCCAAGACAGGCTCACCGACGGTCCCCTCGCTCGACTATAAATAGAGGCCACCCCCGCACGATTTCTTCACACCATCTCACTCCCCTCTCCTTACTGATCGTGCCACACCATTCTCAGAGCAAGGCGAGCACCACCTCGCCGGAATTTCACTGGAGCCTGCCGCTGCCGGAGAAGAAAGGAGCCAGCGATTGGAGCCACCCCAGGAGCTGCCGCGACCACCCCTGAGTTCGCCGTCGACTTCGTTGTTCGCCTCGCCGACCTCGCCAGACCGGTGAGCCCCCAGCGACCCTCACTGGCCGCGCTAGGTTTCGTTCTCGCCGGAGTTGTCTCGCGTCGACGATGACTCCCAGCCGTTAGATTATAACTAGATCGAATGACCCACGTTGCCCCATACCGCTTCGCCCAGCCCCGTGTCACTGACGAGTGGGGACACCCACTTAAGAAGCCCGCGGGAGCACTGCGCTTAGCAAGCCGGCCCGTTAGATTTTCCCGCGCAGCCCAGTTATTCAAATTAAATCTTTTTCTATTTCAATTCAAACACACTTCTGTACCCAACTTCAAAAATCAACACAGATCGATTCAGTGCACCAATTTGAATGAAACCAATTTTGTTGGAAAGTTCTGTGAATTATGAATCCAAGCCCATTGGATTCAGGTCATTTGGATCTATAGATCACCCATGGTAAAAATAACAAGGCAGAAGCTTTTTTGCATTCAAACATTTTTCAAATTTAAACCATAATAGCTTTTGAGTTGATTCCAACTCTCAAAAATCACATTTAACCATACCTTTCAGAATATATAAAAATATATAGGTTTACTTGCATAAATAATGTTCAAGTAATAAAAGAATGCCTCATAAGCATTTCTAGCCACTTTAATTAATTAAAATAAAAGGGTAAAACCTTATTAAATTGTGACACCACTTTAAATCACATTACCATGGACTACAATATGTGGTGATGACATGTGTCAACATGATCCCATGTTTAGTTTGGAGAATATTAAATCTGAAGTAGTTTTTCAATGAGTAGAAATTACTTTTCTAAAAATAAAAAGAAATTAAACCAAGCCTTAACCTTGTAATATTAGGGATGATGCTAGATCATCTATAGGACCCTTGTGTGTGATGATTGCAAGTAGTTAAGTATTGTTTGGTGATTGTGTACCTCGTATTTATTCGTAGACGCTAGTACCGACCAAGGATACGAGGAGGAAGGAGGATACTACGAAGAAGAAGCCGAGGAGAACTTCAACCACTGCTCTCCACAAGGCAAGCTTATATTGACACTGATGCAAGCTATTAACCGTGCCAGCTAACACTTGCAATTTAGCAAGCTTATACTGATATTGATGCAAGCTAACACTTGCAAGATACCTTATTGATGCCACAAACCCATACTTGTGCTATGACTACTATATGCCTTAAGCATAAGTGATCATACCCACTTGATAAACCAATCCTAGTTTTATGTGCAAGATTCTTACTTTATTTCTTTATCAAAGCTTACTTAGAGTTTACTTAAGTGACTGGTAGATTTTGGAAAGTGCTGAAGGTTGCATAAAGAGCATAAAATTTGGCCTAAGTTAGAAACCTTGATCTCAGCCTAAGACATAAGGTTGTACTTAGTTGAAACTCCACTAGTTTACCACCCCTCCTTAGTACTACCCCCACTTGTAGATGCTAGTGCTAAGCATAAAACTTGATCAACCTTAGATGGGAATACTTGGTGGAAAATTGGTTATGAAAACCTTGGAATGATGGATCATTCTATTGAAATGTTTTGGACATGTGTTTCCAAACACTTGATGATTTTGGTGATGAAAATGTTGAGGCATGAGCCTTAGCCCTTTATAGAACTGATGGTTGTTTGGATGCGATACCATTCCAATTTTATCGTACAACCACAATACCCGAAGATTGGGTAGGGCTTGACTGGAAACTTATATTCTGTAGTATTAGTTCCCTCATGGCCAAGGTCTGAGCGGAGGCTACCTTGTGAAGATTGTCCACCTGTGCAGTACCCAAGATGACAGTTGGTCATGGTTGGGAGGACAAACTCACAGGA